>JAAMPI010001579.1:0-12778 GCA_013054445.1 Cudoniella acicularis | reverse complement strand
AGACAAACGGGGTTCAAGCGCTGGAAGTGCGAGGAGATAGAGCAAGCGCTTGCTCAGTATTGTTGAGCCAGCATGCTGAAAGATCGAAGGCGGCCCGAAAAAATTCGATTGGGAATCATTTTCTTCAAGTCGAGGTTAAACTCGGACTTGAACTTCGTCTAGCCTATCCAAGCAGGAGAAGATAGGGTCAATTCTCTTCTGGTCCTCATTCGAATAGTAAGATCTGGGCAAACATCATCTGCATTTCAAAGTCGCAAAGAAAAATGAATGAAAATTAGGTTATCTCATTTCCTCAACGCTTTCAATTCATCTATGATACACTCAAACCCCCATTCAACTTTTCACCCCCATCCAATTCCTTCCCTATTCCGACTGCGCCCTCGCAAGCGCCTCATGCAAATGTGCCGGGAATCTATATCTCATCTGACTGGTATACGGCGTCAAATCCATATTAATCTGCGTCATCTGCGCAATCATCATCTGTTGCGTGCCCTCATTGCCACCGAACTGGCTGCTGCTGAGAGCGGCGCGTTGTTTATTGCTGCATGTGATGGACCAGAGGATGAGGTTCGGAACATTGAATACTACGGGTTGAGGAAGAGCTGAGAATTTTGAGGCGTAGTTCAGGATTAGGCTTGCGTCGCCGTTGGTGCCGAGGGGGATGATATCGAGTCCTCTGATGACCTGTGGTATGTTAGTCATTGTCTGGAATTTGGGGGGAGATAACTTGCGTCTAATGCTCTAGTCTACTGTTCGCTTTCTACGAGTTACTTTGCTTTCTACATGCCGAGCAGATTGCCACATGCTTGGCTGTTTTCGTGCTTGATCTTGTCCATGAACATGCGGCTACTTTTGTAGACGTGTGTAATAGCAGACGCCAACTCGACAGGGTCGTCAATAGAGGTAAGACTGAAGCTGCTGCCAGGTTCTTGTCCATTCGTGGTCGCACGGGGTTTCAACGGCTCCAATTTCTCGACTTGCTCGCCCACTGGAGTAGAGACGGCCGTGCTGAGCGCCCTGTTGATTGCGGCGATGACACTGTCGTATTCTCCAGCCAAATGATACAGCAATACGGCGTCGGTAACACGACCGTTGTCGTCTGCTTGGCTCGCAGCTTGTAGTGTGATACTTCTGAAGAACTCCTCGTCATCATCAAGACCAATGAGCTTCATTCGTTGCTCGATGCTGCCTCTGATACGTCGTCCATCAACTTGCATATCACCCAGAAGATCAACAAATTCTCTGCTCTCCAGGACGAGTTGACGCAAGCCTTCGTGGCAGACCTTGACCTGATTTTGACCGGCAGCTCCTGGAAGATCCTTGTTGAGATAAGTCAAGGTGGTGTAGTCCACCGCCGCAGTGACATTCGCAGCTCTGAAATCGCGGGTATAAAGACCAAGCATGGGACCGAAGTTGATTTGAGGTTGGGCTCTGGTAGTCAAACTCAAGAGGTCCTCGACACCTGATTGTGGATCCGTGACTCGGAGCAGACCGTAGAAATCAAGGGCAATAGCAAGATGCACACCGTCGATGTAGTTGTATCCGTATAAATACGAAACAGCATCCTCAAACATGCCGAAAGCGACTTGAAGGAATACGTAGGCTCCGAACGAGCTTCCAATTTCTGCACCTCCTTTGGTAGAGAAGAACCGGGTTCCAATTTCTCTGATGGTGTCCTGCGCTTCTTTGAGCCCGTAGACCTCGTTGGCCATGGCTTCTACGCGATTGATCTCCCGAGCGAGAACGAGCTGAACCCAGGCGAAGTCCTCCTACACTCTGCTGGATGTTCTCCAAATGGCGTTGCTTCAGATCACATCGACCAATAATCTTGTAGCAAGCCATTCTGTAAGGGTCGATCGAATTTTCAGGTGCGATGCGAAGACGCTGGTTGTACTCGGCATTGATTCGTGTTTGAAGATCCGGAGTAGCCGTCTGTCCTCGCTGGTAGCATATGCGTTGATATATGAGCTGAAGGGACGATTAATAGCTCTGAAAGCGCCAGCATTATCTTTCACATACTAGTTTGCTTCTGCGACATGTCCAGTTCTCAGAAGAGAGTAGATAAGCGCCCAGACGTAGTCGTCTCCGAGCATCAGCAGATCGTTATTGTCGCAAGCAAGATTCTTTCGAGCTGCTTGCAATTGAACATATGCCTTGACTTTATTGATAACGTTTGGAATTCCCCTAATATTTCTTCTCGAGGATTCTTGGTCACTACTTCCTCCATCTTTTCGAATGCCAACTTCTCGAGACATCTCGCACCACCTCGAAGAATGGACCTCTTCAGTGATGTAGCCGCAGCGGAATCAGCCGACTCGAGGTAAACAGTTGCGAATTGTCGTTCTCTCGGCCATCGTGGATCTGCAAGATTCTTGATAGCCGAATCCTCGCCGACTATCTCAGTCAGAGTTCTGTAAGCCTTGATGAGGTCCGGGCCATGAGTATCAGGAGACTCAGTGACGACCGACGTGAATTCTTTGCAGATAGCATAAGGACGTCTCTGTATCCTAGCCAAGTTCAAGTCTTGAACTTTCACCGTATATTTGCTCTGCTTCTCCCGCTGCTGGCGATCATGAGGTCCTGCCAGAAGGATGTTGTTCTCTTCCATCTTCTTCTCCACGTCGGCGAACACAGGTTGATTCACACTACCAACAGAACTAGCAGTACCAATGACCGATCTGTTCAGACTCGCCCTTCCGAATACGCTGCCCCCGTTGACTGACCCACCAGCTCGTGATCCCGCCAAGGTCGCAGCTTCGCTTCGTCTCGATCGACCAAAAGACCCTCTTTCCTCAGAAGCAGAAGGCGCAAAACTCCCCTTCCGTCCAGCAATTGCAGCAGCAGTCGGTGTCTCCTTCGGCCAGATACCGAAATATTCATATATCCTCTTCCTCTGCGCATCCCATTCCATGCTCACATTCTCCTCCAAGAAGTTATCGAAATCGCGTACTGTTCGTGCCAAGCCATCTGAGATTATGTTCAAAGTTGTCTGATTTTGCAAATTCGTGATATGTTTCGACATCCACATCCTGTAATTCTTGGGTTTGCGGTCGTTCTGCTCTGCCAGTTGCTGAGGCAAAAACGTTTAAATCTCTAATTGCTGCTCCCGGATCAACACCAGAGGCTGCGAGGAGGTAATGAACTCGTCCGTCAGTTTTTCCATCGGGAGTTGCTGCCCCTGCACCAAGTCTCTTTATGCGTTGGCGAAGATCTCCTAAGCCGAGCTGGAGTTGTGGTAGGTCGTCTGAGAAGGTTGCGACGTATGGTCTCTTCTTGCTGTTGTCCAGAATAGTATCGAAGTATGCAGTATTCGATCTATTAGACTGTGCTTGCGTAGAGGCATTAAGACCGCCTTGCTGTGAAGCGCTAGGCCCGAAGAGACTACTGGCAGCGGCCCCCGTGGTGGCAGGCTGTGAGAGTCCTGGAGCAGTAGTTGTAGCTGGTTGTGATAGCCCAAGATTCCCGAAAAGCCCACCACCAAGTGTACTGGAAGTCATCGTAGCTGGCTGTTGTGTTTGCGTTGATCCCAGGTTCCCAAATAGCCCTCCACCAGCAGAAGTAGTCGCAGGCTGAGGTTTGCCAAAACTAAGCCCTCCACCAGGTGTGAAAGCACTGCAAGAGGGAGCCGGGGGTGCTGCTTTTGCTATTCAGATAGAAAATAGCAAAATGCAGTATCGGATTTTCTGCGTATAGTTTCGATTATTTTCTAAATACTCCCAATTACTTGTAAATTTTAATTTCTTACTATTTTCTCCGAAATGTCAGACAGTTGAAACGTTCTGCCGCTTCTACGCGAGTTTTTTTTTCAACGAGGCTCCAAGGCTGTTTCCAGACAAGCAGGAGAATTTTTAAACCCTACTTATCTACTTGTCACTATTCTCTTAAATTCATCAAATTCCGTGAAAAATGATGTGGTCTAAAAATCTCTGTCTAATTTAGAGGGGACTGCTATCCCAATTCGCAGTGACTCGGAACATAGAGAATGCGCGCTGCTTTGAAGGCTGCTTCCAACACCGTAACACCCGATTTACCGAGCCCATCATGGCAAAAGCGCCACTACTTTGTATGGGTTCCTGTACGACAGAAAGGACCTGTGATCATCAAAACCGTCGGTGATGCCACTTTCTTGCGGGAAAATCCCCTCCGCGTTGATCACAAATTCCTGTTGCATTTCCAGTGCATATGCATCAGCCAATGCCTGGAAGGGCATTTTAAATATATAGATTTAAGTGAACTCTGGCGACTTGCATTTGGCCCAAAATCGAGTGTCATACTCGTGAAACTTTCTAAAGTCAAATGAACACTGTTGGCTTGCCTTGGCCTCAAATCTGAAAGGGATCTATTGGCCCAAGCGCTCCTATGAGCGACCGAAGCGAGGCTAGCGACCCCGGTTCAATGCAGCCCCCTCTTTTTACAAAGCAAGCAAGATAATTTTCATACGATCGAGCGAAGATTATTGATATCACATGATGAGACAAGACATTTGAACACAGCGCAGCCACAACGAACGCCCTCTCTAAGCGAGCCAATGGGAAAGGGGTATGTCTGCACCTTCTTTTGCAACCTATCACTCCCCCGCATCCAGCTGATAACAAACTCATGTTGCGAAACTTGTCATCAACGCAACGCTACGCTATCTGGGCATCGTGGTCCGCTTTCCTCACACCGAGAAGTATGTCGGAGGCCGCGGCACATATACCACTACCTACGGAGGGTTCACCTGTTGACCACTCTCCGCAGGAGCGGGTTTTCAATTACCAGCCTCTCGATTTGGACCGAAGTGAACTACGCCTTCTCTCACTTCTCCCACCTCTAACAGGCGACGCCAACGAACCAATCCGTTGCTCCCTAGAGCACATATCATTATTATCCCACACGGCAGAATACGTCGAATGGGCCAAAGGCCTACCCATCGAAACACCACCACAAACCAAACTCCAACAATGGAAAATCCATAAAACACCGCCTACTTCTTCCAATGAAGAAGAAAAACTCCCTGTATTCTCACCATCATGTTTCCGCTACACATGGGGAGACTACATCGCCATCTCCTACATGTGGGGAACCGCTTCACTTACACACAAAATAATCCTAAACGGCTTTCCCTTTCCGGTAACTGAGAATCTCGACGCCGCGCTGAAGAATGTACAATCTGTCTTCACCCAAAAAGAAGCTGGCGAAGAAGCAAGTTCAGCGCCCAAAATCTGGGTTGACGCAATTTGCATTAATCAGGAGGACATGGAAGAACGCGCAAGAGAAGTGAAGCGCATGCGAGAGATCTACTCGAAAGCTTTTAGCGTTATCGTTTCCCTAGGAAATGGAGTAGAGCTCGAAAAAGTGGAAGAAGTATTTACATTTATCCGCACACTTGCGCCGGCAATTAGCAAGGGGATAAAATACTCGACATTTAAGCAGCAACAAGCAGGAGCGAGCCATGGCCTCCTGCCGCAACTCTTTGCTGCGATCTGGTCGATGGGATATCACCCCTATTGGAGACGCTTGTGGGTGATTCAAGAAATCGCACTAGCAGCTGATCCTATCATCGTAACCTGTGATCGCTCATCGGTTTACCTGCACGATTTCCGCATGGTATGGCTCTTCATCTCATTAGAAGCGCAAAATATAATCGCAGACGGCGTACCTGAAGCCGTATTTTCCAAACATGCAGATATAAATGCCAGTGGTATACTGAGTCGCTTCGACGCTCTAAAAACCGTCAGTCGTCAAACACTCCATCACGACGCTTCCAAGAACAGCCTAACCATGGCACTTTCGGTCTTAAGCCTAGGGATGACGGCTAAAGCTACAAATCCGCTCGATCATATTTATGGCATGCTAGGTCTCATGCCTCCACTTCTTTCCGACAAGGTGGAAGTTAACTACGACAGCAAGCCGGCAGAAGTGTTTGCCTCGTTCACAAGAATGATTATTGAGCAGACGCAAAATCTCGATACGATCTTCTATGTTAATCAGAAACAAGATACGAGGCCTACTTGGGCTGCCGACTGGACCAGGGGATTCGATCGCTATTACACTTTTCATGAGCGAGGTTCCATCGCTAATCATGGGGTGGAAACGTATTCGCGCTGGCGGGATTTTCTCGCTGGTGGTGCTGCTGCTGGTAGTGGTAGCAAAAGTGAAGTCCCTGCAAGGGCAGACGCTTATAAAAGGGCACCCATCTCCTTCTCTCAGGATGGGAAATTCCTACACTGCAAAGGCATCAAGCTCGGCTCTATCGATGGTTTCTCAGCAGAAGGCACACCCGTGACTGGAAAGGCCCCTACATCACTTTCCCCGAGTCGCGTCGTGCAGCCTTCTACAACCTGCAATCCCTACGGCGATGACGAAAAGTCTATAACTCAAGCGCTGATAGCGACTATTTCCATGGCTCCCTCCTCTACAGCAAGAGACAGTCCACTAAGTGAAGTTATCTTCAAAGTGCCCTGGTGTCCTCACTCCCCCGATTTCAACGTTGAGAAATTCCTCCGCGAAGCAGATTTGCCATTAATTTGCCTAGCGGCAGAAATGAGCATTGAGCCTTCGTGGAAGAAGGTTCTTGGTATCGATAATCTGTGCCAACTAGAAATCCTACGGCGGACCCTAGCTTCCTTCTTCATCTGCGGAAAACCGCTCAAGGAGTATTTCCCCAAAGAAGGGTCTGGGTTTGAGCCTTTGGAAGGGGGAGGGGAAAGAGAGGTAAGTAAAGTGGAGATGGCGACACTAAACGCTAATATAGTTGGAAGAAGGGTTGCTGTGCTGAAGAATGGGTATTTTGCGTTAGTGCCTGCGGTGGCGGGAGAGGCTGATGAGGTTTGGGTATTGTTTGGAGCGAGTATGCCTGTTGTGTTGAGAGATTGTGGAGAGGGAGGTGCGTTGGAGGTGGTTGGTGAGGGTTTTGTCGAGGGTTTTATGGGTGGAGAGGTGATGGCTGCTGTGGAAAGGGGGGAGTATAAGGTGGAAGATGTGATTCTTTGCTAAATTCTTAAGTTCTTAATGATAATCCTTACTGCGTACTACATATAGCTCACTTCTGATACCTCCGTTTATCCCCTCAGCCCCCATGAAATTATACTCCTAGGAGCCGTACACGTATCAATATTCTCGATTTGAACACCTCAAAAAGTCTAGTATTTCAAGTTTGAATAACCACATAGTCTTTTTACAATTAGTAATAATAAAACCCTCCGTTTTACTCATCTTATTATCTTTGAGAAATATTTCTATTATTGTTTAATACTCCTATCAAACTTTCCTTCTAGTATAAATGAGTGCCTCGCCCCACCACTAAAATTAAAGCGTATAACTCCTTACTCATTAGCCGCTGCAACAGGTGTCACAATCCACTATTTCGCCCATATTAATTAGAGCGCGATTCAAGCCCCTTGAGGTAACTATAAAGATCAAATAAGGTTGTTAATGGTATGAAGGCGTAAAACGCAAAATTCCAACATATGGTTCCCTGTACGCTCTATACATTTCGGCCTTCGCGCCACTGCTTCTACGGAGTTCTACCTCCACTGCTTAATATATCCTCAACACTATGGATTTAAAGGCTTGCACTCGCTGCCGCGCGCAGAAACCACCTTAAGTTCCAGTAAGCTACCGCAGCACGAAAAGGGGGGTTTAGGGGGTCTCCCCACAGGGGGAAAAAGAGTTTAAAAGAGAGCTTGCGTAGCACAAAGGGGGGGAGACATGTAAGTATAGCAAGCTCTCTACCTCCGTTTTAACCGCTTACTTGACTCAAAAATAACCTAGAGCCTCTGGCGACCAATGACATCCGTAGGCGACCCTAGGAGCCGTTAACGAAGGTCATGTTACTTGAAAAATACTAAAGAATAGACGACGAGTTAGAAGATCAGGCTCGCCTAATCGGGTAATCGTCTCAGCCTGTCTTTGTATATCCCGTGCTACCCGAGGGGTTTCCTAGGGTTCTAGAGATATATTCTCACTCTATACGAGTCCTCATTCCTTGATAGTGTCGTACGAAGTCGGTTCCTTAGTATTATTGCTATTTTCTAATAGTAACCGACTTATCAAGGGCTTCGCTATATTAGTCGGCTATAAACCTAAAGCCTGCTACCCCGCTCTAATATTTCGAGGTATAAGACTCTCCTCTTAAGCTTTCTAATAGTAAATCAAGAAGTTCCGCTTTCTAATTAGTATAGAATCAGTTAAAAGGCTTAGGTTATTAAGCTCTTTATGGTAGGTGCTCTTTAGGGGGGAAAACACCAATAGATCTAAGGGTTATAAGACGTATAACGAATATAGAGGTAGAAATAAGAAATATATATTATACTTAAAGTATTTATATATAAATTCCGTAGTCTNNTGACTTCCGTGGCCGTCTAATATAAGTAATCGAGGCTCTTAGGGGTCCTGNGNGGCCGTCCGAGGAATAAANANCTTNNACAGCTATTNAAGTNCTATATCGTTNNTAGTCTAGCCGTTTTNAGTAGTAGTAAACTNNTACTGTTNAAAGATNTNAAGAGTCGTAGGAAACCACTGTTGTTATACCGTCTTTNCTTTNAATATAACNAATAGGGTAAGCGTAGCCCCTATAGCGGAGATANANTTAATAAAAGAGGTCTAGGCCTTTNATCTAGGCTNTTTCCTTTAAANAAANCGNNGNTNCTTATTACTAACNACTAGGCTATTAACCCCCTNGCCTTCTATAATNCTAGNTTCGTCTATATTCTAACGATTCGNNGNCTTAATAGCCTTAATTATAGGNACCTCTAATTTGTTAAACCAGGNCTTNATTATNTCGGTTATAGCNCTATTAANANNNANAGAATCAATTTNAAGTTGCTTTTTAGTCTATAGAATNNGATTCTGTTTAAGGAAGCCTTNTATCTANCGTTTTCTAAGTGTAGTAGTGTCTCCTNNTACGGCTAATATCCGCTANNCGAAGTCCTTGATTTGCGAATGAGTAGGGNAAAGCCCTAGGCTCTCCTAGACTAGTACNTAGTCGGTTAAACGTTNTTCCTNAANCNGGGAAAGCTTTTNANNAGGTATAGNNGCTTCNTGANGNGANTCGNGGCNNTTAANACGATTCTAAAGTATAGATCTTCNGAACTCTATAGTCNAGACNAGCTTTTNNTANAGANGCGCTNTTTACGATNTCNTNNAGNNCTNNTATNACNTCTTCTTNNNTATATATACTCTTTANNATCGANNTAAAANNTNTANNAAATTTAAAGNAAATTAAATAAGGNGTTGTAAAGATATAATTNTTTAAAGTGGGNNNGTGGGGAGTGGCGGTGAGCTNAGCGANGTGTCCCACTGGGGGCACGGACTTACAGGAAGAGATACGTGGAGAACGGGACGATAGATCATAGAACTTAAAAAGTAATCTTACTACAAGTGGTGAATTATTATTAGAAATCTGTAGGGGAAAATAAATTGTACTAAGAATTCATGATCCTTAGAAACAGCAAGCAACCAAACAATGTCCTTTACTACCATTTTGCAAAGGCCGAATTATTGGTCTACAATATTTACATATAGCACCGATCAAATGCTCGTGCCCGTTGCCACGTGTGTTCAAAACCCTTTTCACATGTCAGGGCTAGATCATACCTACCTTAGTATGAAAACGGGCGGACCCGTGGCTCCATGAAACGTGGTTTCCAGAATCTGTGTCTTAACCGTAAAGGGGAAGGTCCAGATGAAAACGCAACTGCAATTGCAAAAATCCAAAGACTCGCCCGAAAGAAGGGGTTGGA
Source organism: Cudoniella acicularis (assembly GCA_013054445.1). Classification (NCBI taxonomy): domain Eukaryota; kingdom Fungi; phylum Ascomycota; class Leotiomycetes; order Helotiales; family Helotiaceae; genus Cudoniella; species Cudoniella acicularis. Next base: position 3,053 of record JAAMPI010001579.1, on the reverse strand, counting down.
GAATTATCCACACGAAGAGCATCTTTTTGAAGAGAATTTGGATTATTCAAGTCCTTATAATAAAGGAAGGTAGATTGTGTGGTTTGTTGAAGTACTGCAGTATAGTGTTGCGGTGAGGTTGTTCTCTCCGTTTCTCCACGCCTGTTGTCAGTGAGTCAGGCAGGGACACCACCGTGCAAGTCCCTTCCGTGGAGCTTTTACATCGGCGTCATTTTGGGGTTCTTTTTTTTTCTGGAATGATGTTCACGATAGCTACGTGTGTTTCGTTTTACCTATGAGAACTTACCTTGATGCTTCGTCCCCCACCGGAGGTTTGTAGTGAAATCATCGCTGTCATTCGTATGACTCCATATCATTTTCTTGCCCATATTCGAGGGGAAATTTTTCATATGGGTTTTCCCGTTGTTTTTTCATGTTTCCGTGTGATCGGTTACCAGATTTTGGAAATCTGGGTCGATGATCGATCTTCCCCAGACTATAATTCTCCTAGTCCACACCACATGAAGTTAGTCAACTACACATTGCGAGATTATTCTGTCATAATTCCACAACGCAGCATTTTATAGCTCATAATGCTACTAGATGTATCTATCCCATCGCCGTCACAATGGCTTCATTTCTTAGTCGTAAATGTGACTACAAATTTGTGGCATAGCCTGGTTCCATAGCTCACTTAGTCCACATCAAGTTGGTCAACTACCACATATTACGGTATTCTTCTATCACTATTATGAAATAAAATTCCATTTGATAGTTCACGATGCCTATTCAAGTTACTTGACCCCACAGTCAACCTCAATTGCTCTGCCTTAAGTGCCAATTGTGAAAGATTGGTACCGACCACAAGTGTCAAATCGTGTGTTTAAATATCTGAACTTGTCTTCTCATCTCGTTTTCTTTTTGTTGCAGTTCGCTCACAGTTACCAAAATGGTCTTCACTTCACTTCAAGCTTCACTAACGCGAAACTTCTACCCAGATACAACCGGTCTTTACTTCACTTCACTTCAAGGTCAATTCAAATGAAACCTCTCCCAAAATGGAATCAGCTCTCACCTCAACTCAGTCTCAATCCAGCCGAGATCCCTCTTTGGACAATATGGCAAACCCCTGGAACACGGCGAACCACCTCAACATGAAAATCAACCTGAGCCTCATCTGGGACAACAGCCCACCCGACTCCCCCAAGAGTGGATCCACTGATTCCACTCACTCCCACGAAAAGCTGGCATACCACCTGTTCGCCCTTCAGCAATCAGACTTCCTACCGGAGCCCATTTCCACCAAACCAGAATTCAAGATCGACCTCACCCAAGAGCCATCGTTGAAACGAGCTAACGAGACAATTTTTGAAATGATCAGCCATATTATGAAAAGTGCTGATGTAGCGACACACACCGACAACCTCCAGTACCAGGTTCTCCCAGTTGCCGACTTTGACGGCGTTGAAGACAAATTCATGGAGAAGATTGCTCACATCTTCTACATGAAGATCTCGCACCAAATGGCCGAAATCGAGCGCACGTTGGGCCCCACTGCCTTCTCCGATCCTTCCTTTCAATTTATGGAATTCCTCGACAACTGGACCAAATCCATCACCGCCCTGAAAAACAATCTCGACATCATCGAGACAACCAAAACTCGCATCCTCGGCAAAATCCTCTCCAAAACAACAAACCAAAAAGAAAAAGAGGATTTCAAATGCGGCCTCCGACGCCTCGACACCGAAATGAAACAAGCAGTCAGCGACCTCAAAGGCAAATTCCAAGAGATGACAACTAAGATGACCTGGCTTTACGAGCGCCTTCTTCGAAAAGCGGTCAAAGATCTCTATGGAAATACAATTCCAACAGAGATGAGGGACGCGTATGATGTGCTTTTTGAAAGTGACGGAATGCTTTGGGATGCCTGGAAGTTTCAGGAGGGGGAGAGAAAGGGGGTGTTGTTGGAGTTTTCTTGGTTGGATGGGAATGGGAAGAATGTTTCGAGGATAGTGGTTGAGCAGAAGCTTGATGAGAGGGATAGGAAAATTGGAAGGGGGATGAAGAATGTTTTCGGTTAGGTTTGGGTTGGATGATTGATGGATTGGATATGAGGAAAGGAGTTATGATGAAATGGAATGGGATGTCTGGTTTGGTTCTTGAATCTGAAAGTAATACAAAGCTTTTGAAAATTCAACTCATCTTCTCTTCCTTCAGTGATTTGACATCAAATGCTTGACGACACGGCTTTAACTCCTAACAACTTCTCCGCATTTTTATACGCAATCTTCTCCAAATCTTCCTTACTCACCATACCACTCTCTTCCAACTCCTCTATCCACTTCAACCCCCTCTCATTCTTCGCAAACGGATAATCAACGCTGTACAGTATATGCTCAATCTTCGTATTCCTCAAAATGCACGCCATCGGATCCAAACTCCACACCCCACTCGTCGTAATCCAAATATTCTCATCCCACACCTCCCTAAACCCCCTCTTTATCTCCCCCCACCTAATACTCAACTCGCAAATCCTCTGCAGCATAAACGGGAGCATTTCCCCCATATGCCCAATCACGATTTTTAATTTTGGAAAGAGATCGAAGAGCCCGGAAGCGAAGAGGCGTAAGATGTGAATCCCGGTTTCGGAGTGCCAGCCGAAGCCGGAGGCGCCGATGCTAGCGGAGGCTCCGGGCGTGAAGTTCCCGGAGTAAAGTTGGGAGGAGGAGGGGGAGACCCATGTTGGGTGGAGGTAGATTGGGATATCTAGTTCTTGGGCGGTTTGGAAGAAGGGGCGGTAGGAGGGGCCGTCGTAGAAAGCACCGTTGACATGGTTATCGATCAGCGCGCCTACGAATTTATATTCGCTAATACAACTTTTTAGCTCTTCAGCGGCAGCAGTCGGGTCTGCCATGGGCAGGCAGGCGAAGCCTGCGAATCGAGAGGGGTTTGCTGAGACAGCGGTGAAAAGTTGTAGGTTCGCAGCGGCGCATTGGGTGGGTGAGAGAGTGCCGGGCCCGTGGGAGATTACCTGGAGGGAGATGGAGCCGAGGGACATGTCGGAGAGGCGGAGG
>JAAMPI010001578.1:0-12803 GCA_013054445.1 Cudoniella acicularis | reverse complement strand
AGAGCGTATATAAAGAAGGAGAGTATATATAAGACGAGCGTGTATAAGAAAGAAGAGCGTGTGCTAGGAGAATATATATAAGGAAGAAGAATTTATATAAATTTATATAATATTTATATATACGGGTACCCGCGAGTACCTATATAGGAGTAAGAGAAACTATACCCACCCGTGGTGGGTAGCCCGCGGGTAATGGGTACTACCCACTACCCATCACGCAGCCTAACTTGGACCCATACTAACAATTGCACTAACGGACTGCGGTAGTCAAGGAATCACTTAGTATCACAGCATTAGTGACTTCTCAATTGCCAGTTGTACATCCACACGATTCCCTATGCTATCAAGATTGGAAGATTCCGGCTGGGGTAAGACCTTTTTAGCTCATCTCACCTATGATGTATCTTTCTCCTAACTTATGATTGCCACCGCTACTAGACACCAATTATCATAACTCTCAGTAGCATTCTCATGGACCCAAACGCTTACTCCAATCCATATAAATTCTTTCCAGAACGCTGGCTCGAAGACAACCCCGAAACCGAGTGAGCTCATCGATTCTTTGTTCCATTCAATTGAGGAGGTCGATCGTGCCTTGGAATCGAGTAAGCTGTCCCACTACTCCGTGCCACTTTCCTAAGGAAACCTCTATCTGACGTCTCGTAGCTTTGCGTACGCCGAGTTGTATATTGTTCTTGCAACCGTCTTTCGCAGATTTGAACTCGAGCTATATGAGACAAATCGCAAGAGAGATGTTAACTATAGCCATGATTATTTTCTTGGGAATCCTGCAGCTAAAAGTTTAGGAACTCGAGTTAAAATCGTCAGCAAATTGAAATGATGAAATAACTTTTTGTAACTTCAAGGTTATTTGGTTGCATTGACTTATCTTCTCTCTAAGTCTGTTGTAGTGGGGGCCTTTTTTTCTAGTTTTAGGTATCGAAATAAGGAAAGGTCACCTATTTCCTCATGAAGCCTGAAAAGAGTTACAATTAAACACTTCGCACCTGATACTCTTCTCATATTTTGACTCAGTACAAGTAGCTAGACCTTCTAACGTTTTTGTTGATTGTATATCCTTCATGTTTTCTAAAATGACAAGCAAATGGCTAGAAGCCACGTCCCCACATTATAGTACAACTGCAAGTTGGTTTAGTCCCAGCAAAAAAGACTCCGCATCTTCACGATAGCCCCAAGCTTGAAGTCTAGCTAGTATTGATGATTCTGCCAGCGTATTGCTGTGTGCGAGCTTTTGGTAAACAAAAAATCTATGTTTTGCATTTCTATGACGTAACTTTCATTGTTTGTTTCCTATTGATTTGTAGTGCTAATTGAGGCGGATAGATGCATTAAAAAATAATCGTGATTCTACAAGTATTCGTGGAGTTATAGTTATTCTAAGGCTTTAAATGTTTTCGTGTTCTTGTGAAAAAGGCGAACTTCCTATTTTGGATTTGCGCTAAACTCAATTAGGAAGTTTGTCATGTTGAATGCCTCAGGCAGGCTTCGGCCCACACTAACTTCTCTAAAGGCTCTACGAGCAAACCGTGGTTACACAGCCTCGATCGTTGACCGCCTTTAGTATTTACTAAATCAGTGTTTTATATCTTAATATATTATTTTATTCTATTTCTAAGTCTATTCTGTAATATCGCCTTTAACAATTAAAAGAACAATCGCTATATCATCGAGAAATAGTATTAAAACCGAAAGAGGATACCATTATTAGCTATTTTGTCTATTCTAGGTATTTTTGTTTTATCTTAAGTAGTATTTAATTAAAAGCTTTAAAGTATTCTATCTAACTAGAATATATAGCGATCAAAGGAATACAATAATAGACAATGGTATTTGTACTTATATTTCTTGTTACTTCAGTGCTATGATCAGAATAAAAAAAACATAATAACTAAATAACAACCCTCGCCTTGACTTTACATGTTCGTGGTTCGTGAAGATTACTCTCTTCGTATTGAAAGCCGCGGGAGAGAATCCACCGAATGCGTTCCTGAGAGCCCTTTGTGGGAAATTGCTGTGTACCCTTTGTATCGTATGCATCTTGGTCTGCTGAATCAAAAATTTCTCCAATCTTCGGCTCAATCATTGTCAACATCCCACCTAATGGCTGCAAATAAGACCACAGTCGAAGGCTGTGTACAATAACGTCGAACCTAGCGTTGGAAAAGTGACCGATCCGGTACTGCTTTGTCAAAGGTTCAAGGAAATCCTCCAATTTGCGGTGGAACATTTTTTCGTTCAACAGCACTTGCCTCTCAAATTCCGGCTTTTCCCAAGTTCGAAGCTCGACTTCTCGTAGAAGATGTATTGCGCTCCCTGGCCATCCTACAAAACGTCAAAAATGGAATTGAGAACAGAATAAGCAACTTACTAGCTCCTGCAGCAGAGAAAACCGCAGACCTCATTGCTCTCAATGGCCCCATGTTTGGCAAGTTATATAAGTCAATTTTATTGTTAAGTATATCAAATACGAACCAGGTTATAAGACCAATATGAACTTGGGAGAAGGTTAGACTCTGCATGTCTAAATCGATATCAAGGGGAACATTAGAAGGGGATCGAAGCATGCTTCGCAGCACCGCAGTAATTGGCGCATGAGCCATTGGATGTTTTCGGTCCGCAGCATCAAGTTCAAACCATGGATGTCCTGCTTCCGAGTTCTTTCCAGGATCAACAAATTCCCAAGCAGCCAAAGGGTTGCGGAAACGAAGATCCTCGTTTGTTGTAACTTCAAAACGTTCAGCTGCTACACGAACCTCAAAATCGTAATTAAAAATAGCCTCGTGAATTTGTCGAATTAGGTTTCGGATAATAGTTTCCTCGAACCCCTGATATCTCTCTTGACTTGCAAGCTCGAAGGTGATATTGTGCGATTCTTCTTCGAGGCTACCGCTCGGCTGCTGATAGCCTTCCGTCCACGGTGCACCCTTATGTTGGCTAATAGGTTCAGGGCACAACTTTGCCTCGATGTTTTCTCGCCTTGTCGGCAACCCAATCTTTTCTAAGGCTTGAAGGAATCGTGAGACTGCCGAAGATATCTCCTCGCTATTTTCAGTTTCTGATCGGTCCAGGCAGTTGTAGCAAATAAAAATCGAGTCCTTGAGCTGATTCGATGGTGAGAATAACATACGTCTCGTCTCATTGCAGGTCAAAAGACAAGCGACATGAAACCATGATTTGCAAGAGCTAATTTCGCACTCAACCCAGCCCAAACTATTCTCTGTATTTGTTTGCTCGTCTTCGCAGATTTCACATGTAGCTAGAGGCGACTCTTCGTGCTTAGGAATGTCTAATTTCGAGCGTCGGGTAGTGACATTTGGATTTTGGCCGGCCGTTTGCTTATTCGATTTGTGCGAAGTCATAGCCGACGAGGGATTTCGCGCCCTAAATATCATGAAACCTCAGTTTTGACAATTCTTAAAAAGGGCTCAAGACTCTCGTACCTATTCGGCGGAGATATAACTCTTTTGAATTGGTTCTTACGGTTCTTGTTTGCTGCCGGTGCTTCTGTGGGTGATTCGTACAAGCTACATGTAAGTCCAGCTTCGTGGCACCGGAGGCAGACTGTCTTGGTGTAGACATCGCATCTCTTGTAAGTGGTACGGCAAAGTTCGCAGGCACCACCTTTTGCTCTCTTGGTCCTTTTCGTTGAAGCTTTCGGTCGAGCCATAGTATTAGCTTCAAAGATTTCCTAAATGCAATATTTAGGGGGGCGAATGGGATGTTGTAGCAGTGTTTTATTAGCGATTTTGAAAGTTGGGGGGTGGGCAACTACCCGAAAACTCTTGTCGCTTCTTTTTCTTATGTAACCAACAATTTCACCAACATCGAACAGGGTCTGGTGGCCAATTAGATGCAGTTTAGGTTGACCGAATTCAAGGCAAAACTAGGCAGCCATCCTCCACCCAAGTGCTTTCATTGGTTTACCTTGTGGTTCGCATTTGGCTGGGGACAAGTGCCCATTGTCCAAGAACCAAAAGCCCGAGCGGGTTCTTTTCTCACCCTTATTCTACTAATTTCCAACCCTTCTTCCTTCAACTCGACACTCCGAACCTATTCCGGACCCCTTTAGCATTCAACAATACAGTGGGCACATAGTTGCCCCAATATCGCTCGGCCTTTACGATGGCACAGACTGAAAAGACGATAGTGGTAGCCATCGACCTTGGCACAGGCTCGCAAACAGCAACCCACGCCATTGTCGAAGACTCGTTTTCTTTAGATGGAACCTTACGGCGAGACAAACGCAATAGGGTTGCTCGAGAGGTTCGTGACTGGCCTGGTAGTAACAACGGCAATGCTACCGGTAATGTTTGTGTTCCTTCCATCCAAGTCCATCTCAAAAATACCCGCCAGCTGCTATTTTGGGGCTTCGAGGCACAAGAATACCTCAACGAACCATATCCGGACCCTCCTCTTGAGGAAGTCTATGTCATCGAACATCCGAAGCTTCTACTTGCCGATTCCGAGAAATACCAGGCTGAACGAGAGGAAGTGAGGGCTGTGCTCGGGAAAAGTGCGGCAGAGGCTTTTGAAGATGGCCTCAAGCCTGTCGTCAAGCACGTTATGGATAGCGCCAATAGAGATTACTTTGGTGGCATAAACTCGTGCAAAGTGGAATTGATACTTGCTTTCCCCTCTGGTTGGTCGGATCGAATCCATACAATAGTTGCGGGTTGTGGTGCAAGGGCTATGAGGGAGGCAATCTCCTCGCTTGGTCTGCAGAATATGGTTTTCGGAATAGAGAACGTCTACACGGTGTCGGAGACCCTGTGCGGAGCGAAAGAGTGGCTCAAAGATACCGTTAGGGAAGCTACGGTTTCATTGGACCTTGTCTCCGACCCCAAGAACTTAGATCAGCTCAATGTAAGTGTACTCTCTTAATATCTGTCTTTTCAGATCACTTCTCACGCTAACTCTATGAATAGGAGGGAGACTGTTTTCTAGCAACAGATATTGGAGCAGGGACTGGATGCGTAACACCTTTCAAACTAGTGTCCAAAGACCCACTTCGGATAGACCAATTGGGGCGAACTCAATGTAGGTTTTCGTTCAATGGCATATTGCCATGATGAACACATACTAATTTTTTTTTCCTTCCAGCTCTCGAGGTCTCAGGCGAAGCAGTCCAAGCTGAATTTAAGCGCCTGATCACTCCGACAATCACAGCAGCCGACTTTCCCGGCGATATCCCACGTCTCATATATCACATCTGTAGGAAGTTCAATGAGAAGAAGAAGGACTGTGGTCTTACACGCCACCACTCATCGACGTGGAACCTGCAAATCCCTCACTTGCGTCCTAACCCTAGCAAGAATTTCTACGCGGATTGCATGAAGATTGCATAGTATGACTTTGACTTTTGGTCTTTTCCTAAAGCAAATGCTGACAATTTCCTAGCCAAACGCTTGACGCTAGCTTTGACCCGTCCTTGAACATCCTGGAAGCGAAACTCTTAGAATTACTTGAGCAATTTCCAGAAATGAAGGTATGAACTTTCGACTTTTTCTTCCTACACAACGTAACGGAAGCATCCGGCTGATATCATGCAAGGCAATTGTTTTCCTAGGGCAACTGGGAGGTAGTTCCCAGTACCTCCGCAACAGAATGTCTCGGAGTCAAATAAGCCAAAGGGTGAAGATTCGACACAGTCAGTCCGGTAAGCTGAATGTGGTCAAGGGTGCTCTTTCGGAGCGCATGAGCCTGGGCGAGAAGTTCGTTCGAAAGTACAAACCTCGTAAGAGCTATGGCACCATAGTTCTCTTGCACTATTATACAGGGTCTCCTGCCGAAAGCATGTTCCCCAATCCACAGGAACAAGGTGCTGTTCCCTTTGAGCGCCATGTGGATGGGGACTGGCTCACGGTGATTGAATGGGCTATTCCTAGGGTAAGTGACATCATGTGGAAGTGACTGCAATGGATGCTAATCTAAAACAAAGGACAAAACTTTTGAGAATAGTAACGGCAATAATGTTGGCCAAGACGGACGAAGGCATCACACTTGGAAATACCGCGAGCAAGATATTTCGTTCGAAGACATTATAATTGTATCCGAGGAAGTTCCTCCGGTCCCACAGTATGATGGAAAGTCCTACACTCTGTGGACTGAAGCCCATGAACAAAATCAATTGGTAGTTGATGGGCAAAGAAGTAAGCTATTTTTGTGCGTGATAAAACGAAATGCTTATCTAACACTTTTCCAGTGGACGTACAGCAGATCCCCTTCTCGTGGGACCTGACGATGTCTCAGCAGTTAAATGCTAATGGTCAGCACATTGGGAGTTACTCCCAAGATGACCTACTGACGATCCACTGGCCCGAAAAATTCGTCAAAGGAAAACGACGTTGGAAACTAAGGATGCTCGAATATGATCTTATTTGGGACATAACAGAAATGCAGGTTAAAGTGTACATTCGGGCACTTTTCCCAAATGCCAATGGGCCGCCCACCACCCAGCTGGCAAAAGAGCGAGAGATAGGACTCGACGAAAAGGTTTACACGGGGGAATCTAGGTCAACTGCCCTTCAAAGGGATATCGTGATATCTGGAGCGTTGGATGAAAGCCCTGATGATGAAGAATTTGCAGCACAAAATGACAATGAGATCCAGTTACCTGGTGTTTCTGATGACGCTAACGTTCAGGGAGATCAGAACCGCGAAGTGCAACAACATCAACTTGGCACACAAGGTTTATTATTTGAAGCTCCTGCGAACAGCATCCATCAACAAGTCAACCACAGCAGCGACAGTACGCTGACCAAAGAAGCACCCGTAAGCTATCTCCAATCCAATGGTCCTCCTAGTCTGACAATAAACTCAGGATTTGCCTAGACCCATCCGCAAGCCAGAAAAATCATCCTCTTCAGGCAGACTCCGTTCCGACGGAAGACGTCGAGAAGGTATACTGAACCCGACTCACACCCATGAACCAAATGCCCAGGTCCTAACCGCAACAACAGGATGCTACACCTGCAAAGCCCGCAAGAAGAAGTGCGATTGCATCCTTACTTTCGACGAAGCAACCGCCACCTCCTCTTGCCAGGAGTGCCTGCGATGGAATTTCGAATGCCACATGACTGATCCACCGTGGGCCAAAAATCCCTCGCAACTATCCGAGAATCTGCTTGAATGGAAACAGCAGATTTCTCGAAAGAGGAAGTCTGCAGAGTCGGACTCGCCTCGAACTAGCTCGAGAGACCACTCGATGACTATGGTGGCGCCGTTGGAATCCTCTAGTAATCAGACGTTGAACATGCACAGCAGAACTCCCACGATGGGAGGTCTTCCGATGCCTATGTCTGGTGAGACTGGGTTTAGTCGGCCGAGGGGAGTGTTCACTGCGAGGCGCGGTGGAAAGGAGGGCAGCGGGCCTGCAAAACATGTGTTTGGGTATTCGATGGAGCGGTAACTTATCGCGTGTGGGAGTTCCTCAAGTCCTTTTTTTTTTTCTTTTGGTGGTCAATCACGGGTTTTCCATTATTTGGTGTGCGCAAGTAAAAGTCTACACTGAACATTCGGATTGTTTAATGGGAAAATAAGTCTGCGATCAATCTTCGCTTTATTTCGCGACTCGTGAGAAATTGTGAACTATTAATAACGATCTAAAATAATTTTCAGATAGGAATAAAATCGAAAGATAGCGCCTAAAAGTTTTCTTTTATACATAATTATCCTACTAGATAGTTGTTTATAAGTAACCTCCACTAAATAACTTGTCCCTTTTAAGATGGTAAAAACAATGGTTAATAAATACACAATATATAAGCTAATATTCTTTTAAACTTTTATAATGCCTTATAATATTCTAGGAATTTTCCTTTAAAGTAATGTTGTTTAAGTATTCATGATTCCCGCGCGGGCAATTTTCCCCTATTATTACGTGATATTTCACTCAGTGCCAGCCCGTAGGCAGGCAGGCAGAGATCTGACTAAACTTTGAATTACATAGCTTTTATAGTGAATTTAATAAAAATCTTAGCTTTCGTTTTTTTTTATTATACTATTAATACTCTTTGTATTGATCGCCTTATCTTGCCCCCAGGCGATCACGTGAAAACGATCATCTAATTCGTCGGATGAGACCTCTTCGTACACGATTAAATAATCATCTCTTTAGTTGGATTATAATAAAATCATTGTTCTATAGCCGCAAACAAAGGAGGAATTAAAAGAAGTGATTCTTTTATTTCGTAGTAATATATATAGACACATCTTATAGACCGTACGATAGTATACACGCCACTGTGCTCACTGAAACCAAAGACCCCTTTCCCCAGCAGTGAATTAAATCAGCTAAGTCATTTTTCTCATCTACTACTTGTATCTATGTAATACTCGCAGCCAGCAGTCCGCCGCTCTCCCTGCCCAGCAGCTGTATCTATGTACTCATCCCTATCTCCCCTCCTACAAATCTACAATTCATTCCAAATCCAACCGCCCCAACACCCTCTAATAAACCCCTCCAAAAAGAGAAATCTAGAAAATCTCCTCGATCCCCTTCCAAGCATCCCCAGTCAGCGCTTTCTCTCTCTCCTGCCAGTATTTCCCATTAAACTGCCAGTAAATCTCGCCAGTGATAGGACACTGTGCCTTCTGGAACCAACTCGGCCTAAACTCCTCCCCATTCTCCTCGCGCCGCCTCCTCGTCGCTCGCTGCTTCTCCTCCACGCGATTCTTTTCCGTGGCCGCTAGGTCGTACTGGCCGTCTTCCATCGCGCGCTGGTCGGGCCGGAGGCGCGTGTCCGTGGGTGGGAGCCAGGGCGCGAGTTTCTCGTTCAGGTCGTTGAGGGTTACGACGAAGGGGGTGAGGTTGAAGGGGATGCCTGCTGGTCGAGGGTTGGCTTCCCAGACGGTGAAGGCTTGGGTGGGATCGGTGATGCTTCCGCGATGATGCATCTGTCCGGGTTTGGGTTCTTCAGGGATCGCTTCGTAGCCAGGAGTAAGACGTGCGTAGATCTTGTTATTCCAGCGCCCACCAAGGCTAAAGCGTGGTTGGCCATCAACATCATTCACGCGACCAGAGATACCGTATGCGCTGGATGCCTTCCACCCTCGAGCCTTGAAATCCAGCACGCACTTCTCGCCAGTCGTCCAGTTCTTGATTTCCATAGGGCCGTAGTTGTCGACCGTTGGTGATCCCGTAATGATACCTACTACTTGGGTGTTGACCTTCTTCCAGGTGTACATCTCTTCCTTCCCACCATTGCTTGGGCGAAGCTTCAAGAACCAAGTACCAAGTGGATTAATGTCGAAGGACTTGCCGTAGAATTTCGACTTGACAGCAGACTCTCCATAGTATGTCCACCTCGGTGATTCTGCCCAAGCAGCACCGACAGGGGGATGGTGACTAACTTGTTCAATGAAGAAGCGGAATTTTTTGTCGGGTCGGGCATATTCAAATGTCTCACCCAAAAGAGGATTGAAAGGTTTTGCGACACGACCAATTGTCGAAGCATACTCGCTCGCAGCGAAGGCAGCAACATATACCATTCGCTCCATGGAGTCAGATCTGCCGGCAGCAATATCGAGAAGATCAGTATACTCCATGTCCTCAGCACATCTCTGAAGAAGTGAAGTTGGTTCGTTAAATGATACGGGAAGAGTCATCTTGGTCATGTCTTTGCCTATCATGGACTTCAAAATGCCCTACAAAGATATTAGTACGCTCCTGACGAGGCAGAGAAACATTAAACTTACCCAGAGAGAGATCTTTGGCCTGTCATCAGCATCCATCTTCAATTTATGCCGTATACCATCCTCGTAACCTCTAAATGACGGAGTAAGATCAAGGCCCCCAGCTTCAGCTATTTTTGGTTTTTCTTCGACCGGTGGCGCGCTGACAACAGACATCGGGGCAACCTCCACCTCTCCAGCATCCACAGCATCAAAGAACTCCTCATCATCTTCGGATTCCGTGTCGGAGAGATTGGCGATTTCAGCTAGGACAGACTTCTGTCGCAAGGAGCTTCGAGCGGTGGATTTGCGCCGCAAAGACATAGAGCCGTCCATTTCCTTTTCCAAAGAGACATCGTCAAGCGCATCAACAAATTCCTGAGCTTTGGCCCCATCGCCCCGGGAGGCTGGACGACTTGAAACGGCCACACTGCCTTCAATAACCTCACGTAGAGCTCTCTTCGTAATCTTCCGCTTCTCCTCGGCTTCTCCAACTCTCGCTTCAAGAACTTCTTGTTCCCGTGCTACCTGAGCCATGCTATCTTCCCACATGCGTCGCATATCTGCTTCTCGATCGAGGCGATATTGCCAATAAGCATCTCTGTCTTTTGATATTTTGAGTAGATCGCCAACGAGGCCTTTTAAATTGCGAATAGATGAGTCGTAGGTTTGCACAGCTTGCATAGCCATTGAATCAGAGATTGACAGCGTGGGATTTTTCGTTTGCTCATTTTGCAGTGCTGCATTCACTTGCCCCATCATATCCAGTTGCAGTTTTGCTGACTGTGCAGTGATGTCAAACGCGTCTTTGGTCGCTGGCGCTTCACGATCGCTAGAGCCTTCTCCAAAGTCTTCGTCGTCTTCGCCATCTAGAAGAGTACCGATATTGCTAGCGACCTTGTGAGCTTCACCCATGAAGCTCGGCTCATAAGAACCATATTGTGTCCCTTCATCGTCATCTACCAAGCTCCCCGAGGTGTTGAAAGCTACCTTCGAGTTATTTTTGCTCGCCTGCGGCGCCAATCGACCTCCTTGGTAACTATTTCTTCGTGTATCCGCGAGACTTGCAGTTTCACTTGGAGCAAGCTCGTGGGTGGACGGTTCCCTTGTTGAACCAGAGCCGGTATGCTCGGCCTTTGCTTGTCTGAGAAGTTCCGCGCTCTTTTGTCGTTGTCTTTCTTCCTCCTTGGCTTGGTCCTTTGTCCACTGAATAGAGTTATTCAGAGCCCAAAACCATCTCTTCGCCTCGACTTCGTGATTTGCCTTTAAATGGTATTTTACTGAAGACTTGCCAAGTATATCGAATTTAGTCTTCTCTGTGGGGTCCATGTTGAGTTTCGCGATCCGCATATTGATCGCGCCTCGACATGCAGAGCCGGCATCATCTTGATGCTTGTAGTAACTCATAACGCCGTCTTCCAGAACAAACCATCGTAGTTGGTATCCTTTCCGATAATTTGTCCATTTTTTCAAATATCCCTTCATTTCGCGACCTTCCTTCCCAGCAAGAGCATCACCAGGAGGAGCATTTGAAGCTTGTTGAGAAGCGTTGCCCAAAACCGCTTTTTCCTGGATTCCGCGTTGTGCTGCAACAGCTGCAGGAGATCTTTTGAGCATCGCCCGCGTATTATCGTCTTTCGTGACATCTTGTGGTAATTTCCCTCGTCGATCGCGTCTGAACGGGTCGGCGCCATGAAGAAGTAGGACTTTTATCAAAGCGGTGTTCTTCCTTCTCGCCGCTTCGTGCAGTAAAGTCCCGCCAGATTGAATCGTGGTTATATCTGACGCGAATTCGCCTCCATTAATATCCAGGACAGTCTTCACCCGTGGCTCCTCCAAAATCTCGCCCAGTCGGGTATAATCTCCCTGCTGGACAAGGGCTTGAACCTGTCTTATCTTGCCATCAACGAATATTGAGCGGGATAATTGGAGTTGCTGGAAAATGTCCGGGGTTCGTGCGAGATCGAGGGGCAGCCGACCTTGATAATTAGCAATCGAGTCGTTGATCCCCCTTTGCTCCAGCAACAGCTTCACAACCTGTCCTCTGCCTTGCTGCGCGGCTAGATGTAACCCAGTATTTCCCTCCTTGTCTCGCGCATTAATATCGATCGTGCCGGCCCCATCAGAAAGTACGTATTCGACGACCGGTAATTCGGCGCATTGTATCGCGAGATGCAAAATGGTAGTATCTTCCAAAGTCCCAGCCGCCCCAGATCCCGTCGCGCTGGAAGTGCTCATTCGTGTGCCATCAGCCTCGCGTATAGCCTTTGAAATCGACGCGGTGTCCCCATTTCTCAACGCTTCAAAGATACGGAACTTCTTCACGGATTGCTCGATCGATACCGTTTTGTCTTGCGCCCCGGCGGGTGGTGACATGGAAGCTCGGTGAGGTTGCATATTCGATGTCGATCGCATCAGCCCCGCAGTGCCCGTGGAAGGTTTCGAATTGTGGCTTCGCGATGAGTGATGGGAAAGAGAGGACGCTGAGGGTTGGGTCGCTGGCAGCGAAGTTGTTGAGCCGTCTTCTGAAGCATTCTCCTCATCCTTTCCATCCTTCCGGCGCAAGAGGGAAAGAGCAGAGGACTTGCTACGCTTGTGTCTAAGTAGGTGCATGGTTAGCAGCGGTTCCCAAAGCTTATAATCCACCTTGCAGCTCTCGACCGCAGAACAAAAAAGGCGGGCAAGATCGCAGCTTGCAAAAAGGCACGACACTTCGCATGGTGGGCAAAACTCACGTTTCTCCGGACTCCGTCATGTTTGCAGTCTTTACCTCACAGAAGCTCCTCACAATTCGGCGGTGTTGAGTTTCGAAACTGCCAAGGTTCGGCGTGTATGGTTGGCGGTAATCGTTAAAGGTAAAGGTCGCGTTTTCGCACGGCGGGGATTGGAGAATTGGTTCCAAGGGCTAAATGGACACTTTCGCTCCCAGAAAAGGACACAATGGCAACATTTGAATGCTGCGAGAAGATCGAGTGCACTGTCACTGCCAGCGAGACCGGCGCAAGGTGCGATGAGTGGACTGCGAGCTGTTCGAGGAGTTGTAGAGCACGTTGCGCTGGCTGGCTTTACCACAAACGAGACAAGACGAGGACGAGACCAGCAGGGATGCG
>JAAMPI010001577.1:0-12805 GCA_013054445.1 Cudoniella acicularis | reverse complement strand
TTGAACCTATTGTCTTTCCCCTTTTTGATACTCTAGGGCCAGAGTATATCTTTATGGAAAGGACGGCGCAAAGGTGGTATGCAGGGAGTGCACGACTACCCCGGTTATCACATGGGATCCGTGGCTTTAATTGGCCCCCTTGTTCGCCAGACTTGAACCTAATTGAGAAGGTATAGCGGTGGATAAAAGAACAGCTAAAGCAATTAGCGTACGTACTAAAAAATAGGGAGGATTTGTGTAGGGAGTTGTAGAAGCTTTAGGACCAGGTAGACCTACGTGACTTCCGTCATTATACTAAGCAATTGACGTGTAAACTTGAATATGTGATTGAAGTACGTGGAATGGCTACTATTAATTAAAATACTTTAATCTTAAGCTAAAATAATTATAATTGTATTTGTTGTAGCTTTTATAAAAGAGTGGGTGTTTTCATGGTTCTCGGTTAAGTGGGCCGCATCTAATGGCCCAAGCTCTTACTTACATGAGGGGGGAGCTTACAAAAGGAGAATAGTCCACAAGAGGTGAGTAATCCACAAAAGAGTAATCTACAAAACGAGAGTAATCGAAGAGAGTAATCCACAATAGGATAGTAACTCGCAAGAGTAGTAATCCAGTAACCTACCAAAGAAGAATCACAAAAGGTGAGTAGCTCACAAGAGGTGAGTAAGCTACAGAAGAAGAATTATCCACAAAAGGAGAGCAATCGAGGAGAGCGATCCACAAGAGGAGAGAAGCCTACAAGTACGTTACAGAAGGAGAGTAGTCCACACTAGGAAAGGGACTTGACAAGTTGAATAGCCTGCGCAGAAACCGTCTACAGGTAACAACCTTTCTGCAGTACTGGGTTATTCTTTTACCGTCTCACTACCATTGTCAAAGATGTCCCTGAAGGCTTAGGATACTCCTTGTAAATATCCAATTATGCTCTATCAACGCATTCCGAAAAGACACTTGTTACACCACGTCAGGGTCGTAGGTGAGTTGAAACACAGAAGAGGGTCACGGAATTTTTACACAAGAAAAATGTCAATATAGAGCAACTCTGGGGCTTTGTGATGTCGTTCATTCTTTTGGTGCTTTCTTTACGCCGTGCAAGCCGTGGCTAAAGCAAACAAACAAATCCCGTGCCCAAACCATCCCAAAACCTAGTTCATTTGGCGGATCAGAGCATTGATCTTGTCCTCCCGATTTCCGAGATCGCCCCCCTCAACAAAATGACTTCCTTCAGTTAGCATTGTACATTCAAGTAAAATAAATAAGGAGCTGGGAGTTTTGGGGTTGTCTTGGCCCCTCAAAAATGAGGACGAAAGGGTAAAATCCTGAAATAGCTCCGAGGGGGAAAATAGCAGTTGAATATGGGAATAAGACTCACCGGAACTTTCTTGATCTAAATCCACCAGTTGGGTTGCTGAGCTTGAAGGGCCACAGGAAGTTGGCAGCTTGCTTGAAGTTGGGGCCAACGGTGAAAATCTCGTGGATCAAATCCTCGATGCACACGATGCCGTACTTGCCAAGGCTGTTCTCGATAATGGAGTTGTCGGTAAGAGGGATACGTTGCTTCTCGACCTTTCCATATCCACGCTTGTAGATGAGCTCGCGGACAGTCTTGAGGTTGGGGTATCCATAGGCAATCCAGGGCTCGACGACCTTCAACATCTCAAGAGTAGCCTTTGTCATGCGGACGAAAACACCATTGTTGATTTGGAGAAGACGGAGGAGTTGAAGGATCTTTCGGGGCTTTGGAGCGATCTTGTTGATACTTGGTGGGCGTTAGCATCAACGCGGAGCATGGGAATGAATTCGGCGACTTACCCCTTAATACGGACAACAAAGACCAACTTCTCCTCGGCCGGGATGTAGAAAGAGCCCTCTTGCTTTGACAGTCGTTGCAGACGGATCTTCTCACGCTCCTGGTCACGGTACTCCTTGACGTACTTCTCGGCACGCTTGAAGATGACACCACGCTTCTCCTTTTGCACCTGTGATTCGCATAGTTAGCATGAGATTTTGTATGAACATTGAACACATAGGTAACATTCTCGATGACAGTTCAGACCCGAAAGATGGTTAATTTGGCGACAACATCGACACCGTAATGTCTAGTCGCAAAAGTGGTGTTATGCATCATAATAGTCTCTTGATGTGCCCCATGTGTTTCAAAAAAATATAGCACGAACCTTTCGCTTCTTCTCGAGCTCGGCGGACTTCTCCTCTCTGGCCTTCTCTTGGCTCTTGCGCTTCTTCAAGAGGGTCTCAGGGACGAGAATTTGGTCGGCGGTTGGGACGCTTCTGTTTCAGGTTAGTCTTTGGTCCCACATACTTTGTATGGAGAAGAGCGCCGAGTGAGAATTGCAGCAAAGTGCGGCATTCTCGCAGATGGCTAACTCGAGGTATGAATTTGATCAGTGAGATGTCAAGAGGGGAGATCCTTTCGCGAAAAAAGAATCGCAGCAAGATTTAACCAATTGACATTGAGCCTCATCCAACAAGACCCTGGACATAGTCCAAGATAGATGCGCGACACATGGGACAACATTTCGTAACCTGCGCAATTTACATTGGCAGTACAGAGATTGTGTGTGCGGCAATAAATTTGGAAGAGAAGAACGAATCTTCAACCTCAAAACCCCGTGCTACGTCTCTCGGAACGCAAGCTGATTAGACCTGGGTCGACGAGGGAGCAGCTCGGGAAGAGTCGAGCTGGCTGCCAGGTATCGGTCACTCTGGAGCTGACTTGCGATGCCGTGGTAATCCAGCGAGAGGACGGCCGACTATCTGAACCCAACACGTCGATCAGCTCTTCGAAGGAATTGGGGAATCGTACGTCTTTGAGACTTGTGCTGGAGTGGCGGAACTGGTTTGCTTGGGGGCAGGCATCGTGGCGGGTTGTCGATGCTGTTGTCGGGAGGTTTGTCGTGAAGTCGTCAAGCTTTTGGGAATTTCGAGGTTGAATTTCTTGTGTGGGCAAATCAGTGCGGCACGCTAAGATTTTTTTTTAGCGAAGAATCACGTGACTGATACTTCTTCCCGTGATCCTTTACCCCAGACTAGTTAGCTTCGAGCGTTCAGTTGCAATCACCTTTGAAGAACACAAAAATCCAGACCAAGCAGCCTTCGACGTTCAAGATGGCGGCGATATTTGCAATCGGCTCTAATGGATCTGGTCAACTTGGAATCGGTCACAAAGAAGACGTTTCTGTACCCAAACAAGTCATCTTCAAAGATGAGTCTCCAATTTCTGCCGATCAAGTGAGCGCAGGAGGAAACCACACACTGCTGCTCTCGTCTGGAACACTTTATCGTTCCGGTGATCCCAGTAGCGGAGCATGTGGTCTAGTATCTGGCTCTGAATATCTTGACTCGCAATTTCAAAAACTTCGTCTAGCCTCTGAGAGTTCATCTGCATTGCAACAACTGCCTATTGCTTTTTGTGCTGCAACATGGGAAGCTTCAATCACGGTCCACCGAAACGATAGCGGGCGTGCTACAAAAGTTTACAGCTTCGGTGTTGGCAACAAAGGGGAGCTTGGGCAAGGGGAGCTTCTTTTTCGCTCGTCAAAGGCACAGCTAATTGAGAACTTTCCACCACCAGGGTGCGAGGTCGTGGACTTGGCCGCGTCTGTAAGCCACGTGGTTGTAGTTCTGGATAACGGAGATGTGTATGGGTGGGGAAGTGGGAGAAAGGGGCAAATCGGACAACCCGAAGGCATTATCTACAGCCCACGAAAAATTACAGGGCTCGATTTCAAAGTCCTCCGGGCCGTCTGCGGACGAGAGTTTACATTCCTTATTGGAGAACCCGAAAGTGGACAGCATGTTGTCTTGGGTTCTGAAAAATGGGATGTGAAATCTTCAGCACCACTTGCTTTGCCAAAATGGAAGGATGTGGGAGCAAGTTGGGGGACCATCTTCGTGTTAGAAGAGGATGGAAAATTGTTGTCTTGGGGTAGGGGTGACCATGGTCAACTTTCCCCACAGGATCTTCCACCTTTGTCAAAAATTGCCATAGGTAGTGAGCATGCGTTAGGACTTACGCCTGATGGAAGAGTCTTAGCATGGGGCTGGGGCGAGCATGGCAATTGTGGACCGAACACAACAAATGGAGATGTGAAGGCAAGATGGAATATGATTGCTTCCTCTCAATATTTGCCACAAGGGAGCAAGATATCCGGAATTGGGGCGGGTTGCGCTACTAGTTGGATATTCATCTCCGACTGAGCTTTTAACCCCATCATTGCTTTGCCACTTCCATGAAGCAAGAAGTGCCTCAATGCCTTCTTTGCAATAGCATTGGGGCTAGGTGCGAGCGCCCTCATCATCGAGTTTTGTTCTGCAGCAAACACAAAAGCTCGGAGCCGCGCCATGCATTTGTGGGAAATCGAATCTCTAAGGAATCCTGGTTCAATCGTCGAACACACCCTTGATCTAGAGACACGGCATTAGTCAAAGTCATTCAGACGAAGTTTTGGCTACCATACTTCTGACATTCGTTGGGTGGGCGCTAGACGCTGAGTTGGAGAAGGCTGCCGGCCTTGATTTTCTGCAACGTTCGCAAGACTGGCATTAAGCTGGGGTTGCGCTTCCTGTCCTTGCAAATTTCGACTGGAATTCATCGTTGCAGAATTCTAGAGTTGATGGTCAGCATTTATCTAGATTTTACCGTTCTTCTTACCTTCTCCGCCCCTGTATCCCATAACAACATTTCTTCTTCATCTTCATAATTCACCGGGTCCCACCGTCGATCATCTTCTCCAACGGGCACGAAGAGTTCATTGACCTGGATACTTGGTTGTGGTGGAGGCGGGGAGGGCCTTGAAATTCTACCGTGTGATGCCTCTCGTCCTCGGCTTGGTCCAGCACCTGGTGGGGGAGGTGGCATATCTGAGGTTGCTGCCATTTTTGAGGTTGATGTTGCTCCCAGAGACTGTCTGGGTGCGGGTCTTTTGGAACCAGCTCTGGATGCATTGAGTGCAGGCGCTGCTGATGCTCCCCTAGACTCTCCGATAGTCATTAGAATGAATTCACTAAAGATTCCTTCCTCGCTATAGGTCAGCTGCATTGGACATGTCGGATGAGAATACAAAGCCTTGACTATCGTATTGGTGATTCCGGCGTGAGTTATGATGGATTTAAAGTCCTTGACACTGATTCCAATGTGAAGCTGTTCTTCAACAGCGAATTCGGCAAATTCCAAAGCATCAATGGCAATTGTGGTGCGAAGGGGCTGCTTTAGGATCTCTGGTCAAGGTTAGTAACGACACCGCAGTTCATTGAAGGGCAACTGACCGTTCCCAGACACAATCTTTTCTGTGTAGCTTGTCAGGCTCACACGACCATCTTCAGAACAAATATCAAGCTGCTCTGTACCGGGCCCGAAATGCTCCACAAACTCTCGAAGGGTCTTCGAAGATATTGACCAGTTATTATTTGCGTTCTCCTTCACGAATAAAGCGTGCATTGGAGCCACCGACTCAAAAGTCAAGCGGTAGGTTTTGATAACACCTACCTTGGTTAATCGCGGGATTCGAGAAAGCTTTTAAGATTACGTACCATGTCTGCAAACAATTTTGATTACGAAGCGGCTTTTGGTTTTGCCTTCCTCATCTTCAACCGACACATCGCATCTTTCGATCGCAGTATCCCGCTCTCGAGTGGGATCGCCAATTCGGCCCTTGAATACAGAGAGAAGTGCCTTAGAAACGTAAGAAAAAGGGGAAAGGGTATGATTTGAAGACGACTACCTTGTTGTATATTCTACAATTGAATTTCTCTTTCGTCTGGTTGCCTGATCTGATCGGTTTGAACTGATATTTTGAGAAGAACTTGTTCCCAACAAGAGTAAAAGACGCATAGGCCGACTTGGAAGAGTTGAGAGCAGTCAAGACAAGCTGTCTATACATCAGCGAACAAAACCCCCTGCGGGTCAAGCATCACAGACCTTGTCGTGAGAGGCTTCGATACACACTGCTTCACTAAATTTACCCAAACATACCAGAGCATCATGCAGCTTGCCAAGTGCCTCCGGGTTGAGTGTGAAGTTTAGAATCGCCATGATAGTTCCAAAGATCTCGAACCATTGTAAGCTGATCACATAATTTTCAGAGAACGCGGTGCTCTGTTACGTTATTTGAATTGTTGGAAGGAAGAACTTTATTCCACGCGATCCGGGTGCCTGCAGATGGCAAAATCGCGATGCGATGACGCGCTTGGCTCCCCCGCGTTTCCTTCGAAAGTACGCAACATCTCAATAACCCCATCGCCACAACCAGACTTGCACAAAACAACCAGGTGCATGATCTGACCTGATAATATTAACACTTCGGATCCGAACGTCATCCCTGAAAACCATGGCTCACTCCATCGGAGCCGCCAATATTGATCTGCCTGCGGAAATCTTGATGTTGATATGCGAGTCTCTTGGGAACCAGCTGGATTTTGGCACACTTTTCAATTGCGCGTTGGCAGGGAAAACTCTCGCGTATCCTGCTCTCGTATGGCTTTACAGGTACTATCAGGCATATCCTATCCACTTGTGTCGTATGATCTGACCAGAATAGGGTTCACAATCAAGCAAAAGTTATCACCAGCGAAGGCGACGATGCCGAATTCACAGACACGCAAGACCTTACATATAACGCACGAGTAGCGGTGAAGAAAGACACCCTATCGAAATGGGCCCTACAGTGGAAGTCCATCATTCAATCCAGCCTCGGAATCACTGCCTACCCATATTGTCTTTATATTCGGGCCCTCGATTTACGAAATCTCAAAGACCTCTTGGACGACCCTTCTTTTGAGGATGTCGCCCAAAAGACGTTCTTCGAGAAGGAAATGGGCAAATTTATGAGAGAACCAGAGACACCCAGCAAAGGGAAGAAGAAAGGCGGCAAAACTAGAAAGACTCGCAACGACATACCTCAAATCCTGGAAGGCGTGGGCGAATCAATTATCAATTTTGTGAGCGAACACGCAAGTAGGAATCAGTCCAAAGTTGCTCTTGATGATCTTGCCGGCGACATCAATGCCGAATCTCTAGTCAAATGGACCAGCCGCATTTCTAAGCTTAAAAGCCTGACCGTATGGGATGGATCTGCGCTGGGCAGTAGTGTTGCTTCCTCGATTGTCAACAATTGCGATGGTTTTGACGACTTGACGTTCTACACTTGCCTCCCGAAAGACAATATTGACGAAGGACTGGCCTCATTCTTCAGTGGCTTGAAACCGAACAGTCTGCGATCTTTTGCAGCCTTAAGTGCAGGCAGTGTTGGCCCGGAAACAATACTTGCCTTGAACAACCATGCGAAGTCTCTAAAAAGTTTGAAGCTCGACGGCTTAAGATCGGACGCAATTAAGAATCTAAATTTACTCCAAGGATGCACTGCGCTTGAATCTCTCGTTATCGTGGACGGCGATAGACACGTCGACTTAGAAAGTACCGAAAACGATGTTTTCCTTGAAGTTGTTGACTGGCTCGGCCATTGCAATCGCCTTTTTGAGTTACAATTCGTGGGAGTACTTAGCAGTCCATCTATTCTTACTCACCTGTGTCTGCGAAACAATATTCGACTTCGGAAACTCGTGGTTCATGGCTATACCTTGGTCGGTAACCGAGATTTCCATCGGGCTATTTCACATCAGACCTCTCTCGAGTCATTGGACCTAAAAGCCGACGCTGAGGGTGCTTTTCGTGATGACATAGATACACTTATTGAGTCTATCATCAAATTGCCCAAGCTCAAGGATCTGACCCTAGTATCAACATCTGATTATTTTAGGAGTTCCGAAATCATCAAGCTTGCATCTCATCTACACACCTTGGAGGAGATTTCTTTCAGCGGGTATGATGTAAATGATGATATTTGGCATGCCATGGCAGGGCTTCACCATCTGAAAATACTTAACGTCCTTGCTGTTACATCATTCTCCTGCGATGGGATCCTCGCCTTTATTTCGACACTTGGAGATGGAAATAAGGATTTACAGCTCGCTGTGATGGCACAAAATCCGTTGAACGACATCAGTGTCGGGGATCAAGCTGCCATCAGCAAAGCCCTTACAGAAAAGACAGGTGGTAAATTTGACTACTATCTCTACAGAGAGGCAGATTCGGAATCCGAGGCGCTTTCAGATTAAAAAAAGCGCTGAATACCGTAATCTTTGGACTAGAAAAGTGTTGTAGGATAAGTTGTTTTTGATGATTATACACCCCTGATGGGAGGTCTTGAGATTGCATATGGACTTCTGGGCTGGGGGACGATCCTGTGTTCAAATATTAATGCGGCCGACTACCTACAAGTTAGAGTTGGTAGTGACCAGAATGCCAAAAATGAGTTTACTAGTTGATGTTAATGAGATTAATCCATACTCCAAAAGTACCAAACTGATCACGACTAACAAGCCTTCACTTAAGAATCCAGATTGGGCCCTCGTCTATCATAAGAGGGCCTCGGAGAAGGCTGCCATAAGCACACGGGTTTTACAACATGAAAAGCTGGGTCAGTTCGAAGATGAGCTGTTGCACTTTGAATATGCAATCATTCGTCACTCCAGCATATCTAACAGTTCCAATCAAAATTGTGACCTTATCCAAAGTATTTTCCATCTTAATAAGACTCCTCTGAGCGTCTCAGAGCTTTCTAAGCATCCTCATCCTCTTCAGCTGCTTTCTCTTTCGCCTTAGCTTCGTCCAAAAGACGGTATTTCCTCTTGCTTTTCTTGGTAGCACTACTTTTCTTCTTCCTCTTCTTCTCCCCTACTACCGCAACTCTGCTTTCCTTCCCCTTCTCCAATACCTCGATCCTCTCTGCTAGCATTTGCCTAGCAAGCTTTCGATTTTGGGAGCGAGACCGGTGTGCTTGGACTTTGAGGACAATGCCTGTGGGAAGGTGCCTCAATTGCACTGCCGAAGATGTTTTGTTCTGTTGACATTTTGTTAGAGCACTGAAGCTTGAACTCAAAGCGAAATTTAAACTAAAGAATGGGATTGCGAACATACAATCTTCTGACCACCTGGTCCACTCCCTTTCAAGAACGCCTCCGTAAACTCGTCCTCTGGTGGCGGAGCAGGCTTGTCTGGCATTTTCTTCAACCATTGCACTGCGGATGCAGTGATACTGCGCTTGACGACATGACTCCTCGCGGCATTTTCAAGGAATAACCTCCTATGTACAATTGGAAGAATCCCTTGCAACATTGTACATTTTGACAATGACGAACGACTGTCTGGTGTGAAGTTGCCAAGATCGCCCAAGCTCCAAGTTCGAGACCATCGCGTGCCGCTGAACCCCCGGCCCGCGACCCTTCTTTCAACGCCCCCAGTCCTGCTTCGGGCTAATTAATTCTCCTCGACCTCAGCCCAACCTCTCTTTGATCCAACTCACGTCGCTCGTTCCTCTAAATTCATCAGGAATTGCCGTGTACGTAGCTCTCAAGAGCCAAATCACTAATTGCCAATTGTTCGACCCTTCCACCACTAAAATGAGCATGTTCGCCTCGACTTTTCGCTGGCTTCAGCGAAAGCGATACCAGTATGAGGTACTTCGCCCTTCCCGCTCAAAGCCAGGCACAGGCACTGACACTCGCAGGTCACATTCTCCCTATACATGTTGACGCCGACTGAGAAATTCATCTTCAGTACGTTCTCCCCGCGTTCATCCCATCCCTTCCGGTCGCCTTCTCGAAATCGCCTGACCGCATTCCAAAATACCAAGAAACTAATTGCCAGCAATAGACTCCTTTCTCTTCCTTTTCTTCAGTATGATTATTATCGCGATGACGCTCTACCTCCCCCAACATATCGCTTTCCTCACCAACCGCGCCTGGTTCTACTATAATGGCGACGAAAACGCGAAGCTTGCCAGTATCAGTTCAGTCATTGATACTGCGACTGGTTTAGTGCTTGTGGATATGGCCAAGGAGACGATTGTCAAGGCTGCGGTTGGAGGTGCTGGCTCTCCGCTTTCAAATGTTGTGAAGGATTTGTGATGGACTGAACGTAGTCGGGCAGGCGGACCTGTTGTACAAGTACAAAATTTGTTGATTAAAAGGGGTGGGCAATAATTGGAGGCATACCTTGCTGGGAGTTTCGGAGTGCGGTATGGGATGGAATGGAGTAGAATTGGGAGATACAGGAAGGGAGGTGCTACCTAATTGTTAATACCGGCGGAAATTACTCGACGAATTGAATTGATCGTCTTCAACTTTTATTGGAGCAAGAAGCATGATATTATAGTATCTCATGACATACAAGTAAGATGGACTACTCTGAGAGATTGAGCCTACCCTCTCTGCTGCCTAGCAGTCATCAACTGCTTCAACGTACTATACATCAACTTCCCAATGCCATGAACCCCCTTATCCTCTAGAAAACACAGCAAGCCTAATTTGTAATCCGGCCATGACAAGATTATGCCTCCATCCTTCTCAAGCTGCTTCAGTGATATTTGGGTCACCGGACCAGGATGTCTACAAAGAATCTCATCCTCCGCAGCATCTTCCAATTCTCGAACATAGGTAATTGCTAAAAGGCAAAACACGGGGGAGAACGAAAGGCTGAAGATAGTTGATAACGAAAGTGGGTTCCCAAGAGCCTTTGTGTAATGATCCAACCTAGAGACAACATTTTCGTTTAGTAAGCAACCCACTGCGTTGGTGTCTGATGTATTAAAGGCTCTAGCTTTCCAAATGCAGTTGCAGATGTCCATAAGAAAGCCGTTAAAGTGGTTGAGATAGTCTTTTGCGTAGTGTTGTACCTTGGAGCCCATGGAAGCTTCGAACGCTCGTTTATATCGCGCCAGGATTCCACAGAGTCGACTAACTATGTTTAAGGATTGGGTGAAGTGAAGGGTATAGATGAGCTCGGCTGGTGGGATCGGAATGTGGATAATGTCTTTGAGAGACTGTTGAGAAATAAGGGACGTCAGGGATTCATAGAAGTCCAAGACACAGGAAAGAGCAATAATCGATTGAGAGGTTTGGGCGATAGTTGTGGCTAACATATTCGCATGAGTTGCTAGAGAAGTGATTGCTGGAGTTGCAATGGGTGACGGTTCAGGCCGAGCGAGAAGTGATAGCGTCCAGTGATCAAGCAAATTCCTGTAAAAGTCAAGGAGAGCAAGTTTGGATTCGATTGAACCATCTTCCAAAACGGCAGCCTCCAGTGGTTGAAAGGTAATGGAGTATAGTTCTATGCTCGTTAGTATGGGCATTCTTGTTCTAGTCCAGCTAAGGCATTACAAACCTTCAAACGGTGCAATCGGTGTAAATGACAGGAGGTCAAGAATAACTTTGCGGCTGGCAATCCCGTTCCAAGAATAGATCATAGATTTCAGGTATGTAAAGCATGCCGCGGGTAAGATCTAACGAGTTGTCAGCAAATCCAATGACGAAAGGAATATGATGTACTTTTGTATATTGCGTGTAACCCCGAACAGCTTCAAGCATTTCCAACATCTTCGTCTCAGATGGATTGGTGGATTCCAGTTGATCCTCAAAGAAGGCTAGAAGCCAAGTATCCACTCTCCTCGAATAGATTTCAGAAGACCTGAGCTGCAAGAACTTTTGTAGAAGTGGGTCTCCAATAACTGCCACTAACTGATTTGGTGGCTCTATATTCTCAAGTCTTTGGACAAAGTCGTGCACATCTTCAATTTCTTCCAAAGTTATAGAAGACTATTTCATCGTTAATGAACAAACTTGACAGTCACTATTTTTGCTTACCTCCTGAGCATTTAAAGTATGAACTCCGGGTATTGCTGGATTTCTGGCATATTTTCCTCCATTCGGGCCTTTTCTGGCAACTCTGAACGTCCGCTTTTCAGGCGGCAAACCATCCTGTGTTCTTTGGTAATGAGTAGCTTGGATCTCACCGAGGTGCTCGCGCCACTCAGGATTGGGATGCTAGCGATATCAGTAAATAGAAATGTAATATAGTATGAGAAATATACTGTAAATACTGATGCTCGGCCAGAAACTGCATCACCAACGATTATATCTGGGTAGTAGTCCTTGAATACTCGCATCAACCCAACAAGAGGCGGTTCATTTCCTGCACGCCTCGTCAACTCCATTCTAGAAACCTGTTAGCGCGGAATTTCCTATGTATCACAGCTCATGCATACAAGTACTGTATCCTATATGGCCTAACATGTTTCCGTCGAGTTATGAGTGAAAGCACGTAACATAATTGTGGTCTGAAAATGTACATGTTAATGTCCAGACTCGTGGCTAATTTATATTTTGAAAGGCATACCTGATTGCGACGGTATCAAGAAGATTGAAAAGAATCCCGTAGAGCTGTGACAAGACCTTCTGATTGTCAAGAATGTCGTAAATCATAACCAGCCATTTGAGTAACGCTGCCTGAGCAGAGAAAGAAAGCTTGGCTCTTCCGTGGCCTAGGCTGTTGACAATCTTGATCACTACAACATCCAGCACCTTGCTGGCCGGATAGAGATTCCTGATCAAGCTGTTGATGCTGGCTTGGTCCAACTCATTGGGCAGGGTGATAATGTCAATGACTTTATTCAAAGACGCGTCGGGCAAGCCATTCTCGTAAGCAGACGTGCATACTCTGTCTACTTGTGCAGAGATCTTCAGTGCGCGTTGTTTTGCTGGAATTTTAGCGGCTGTTAAGGCAATCAGCTTCTATATTCGTGGTGAAGTATAGCAGTACCTCGCGTTCAAGACGCGTTACTGACCGTGCTCCAAGTGCTTCAAGTGCTCCAGCAGCTCGCCGATGCGGCTGTCGCGGTCGCGGTCGCGGTCGCGGTCGCGGTCGTGATCGGGCGACACGGCGGGGGCCATG
>JAAMPI010001576.1:0-12815 GCA_013054445.1 Cudoniella acicularis | reverse complement strand
TGAATTCGACAGCCCGAGATCACAACACGGGTTGCAGAGCAGATCAAAACGAGAGAGCATATGATGAGAACGACTATTTTCTTTTCACAGAGTGGGTTTTGGGGGGGGGGGGGGAGGGGGGAAGGCGGCTGAAAGAATTTTATGACGCAAGTCCGGATCAGAGTGATGGGAGAAGGAAACGAATTCGACGTTCACGACATGACAGCGGGAACCAGGCCCGACAGACATCTGAATACCAGTGCAACATGATAATTCTGGAGTTGAAAGTCTCGCCAAATATTTCAGGTCCCAAACTTTTGACAACAAGTAGCAAGCGAAATGTGGGATTGGAACACGGAAAGACGAAACGGAAGACTCGGCGTTAACAAAAATGGATATTTGGGAAGGTCATCTTTTGGTCATCGAATAAACCGAGCGGCAATTTTCTTATTCTGCGACATGAATTTCCGCACTACGGTCGATATTTTTGGCCACGTGTATTCTTAAATTGTACGATTGTACGCATATTCAGCATTTCCATGACATAGCATGACATGGCACTGGCATCACTGGTTTTTGGGGCGTCATTGGCATAGCGATTCCAGACCTCGGAAAGACTGGCTGGATGGAGTGAGTTTGAAGATCTCATTGGGCCGGAGCCCTATATGGATGTATGTATAAACCGATTTGGGTGGCTATGTTTCTTGTATATATTGTACAGTGTACACTACAGGTTTTTCATAAATCAGAAAGCCTTCTCATCTGCTTTGGTATGTGTGTAGCGTGTTCAAGGATATTGAGTCAGCACGGATACTTGACTCTTGGAAATTTGTAGATGAAGCTCCTGGCGGGGGAATTTGTGCCTGCCCCCCTTTCTTCCAATTACAGCAAGATTTTGTCATGTTGTCGAAAGTGGCCAGGATACCAAACTCATTAGGTAGTCTAGTTGGGTTTATTTATCTAGTAGTTGCATCTTAGTATAAATTGGACTTGTTTCCAGTAAGGGATGTTCGAAGCCAAACTCTTGGTCAAGGTGTGGACATCTGGATAGCAACATGCCAACCCCTTGAAATAGATCTAAAAATCACCTCTTACATCGAGGTATAGTTCCACTTAGGTTGCAATCTATGCGGATTAGTCCCGACCCATCTAGAAATGGCAATTAGGGCAGCATACTCAACGTCTCAGAATAATTTTGGTTATTCCCATTTACTTCCGGGCTCAAAGTCAGCCAAAAAGTGCCCCTGTTCGAAGCAAAGAGTATTGTCGTCAATGATCTGCAGAGGTAACGGGGGGTCTCTTCGGCCACCGAGATACCTGTCGAGCTAACCGCTTGGTAGACCCCCCACAATCCGTTCGTGGTAGAATTAATGCGCCGAGGCCGATAATCGAATTTCGTGCTGCGGTTTCGAATTCCTCGTCGACTCGTTCAAGTGGTGCCAAGGAAAGGGGCACACCACACGCCACAAACTGTCAGTGCGGCACCGCTGCGCACCATCCAGTCTCAGGCTCACGCCCAGAGCGCCAAGCACAAACGTGTCTTTGCCACCCGCCGCTGAACTGTTTCCTTCCTGTCAAAAAAAAAGGCTTGTCGTCTACGGTTTCCTTGGAAGCAGTCTAGTGCGCAAAGAGCTCGAGGTAGCAGTGCATGATTATGCCTATCCTATGCCATTTTGCCTTCCCGCTTGGTCAGACGTATTGTCAAAGAGGTCGCAACCTTGACCGAACACGGAAAAGAGCTGCTGCAATCCCGCATCATCTCATCTCGCCCCCCCTTTTTTTTTTTGTTTCCGAGTGGCGGTTTCGATTTGCGGTGACGGTTTGGGGCGTTGAGTGACAACAATGTAACGCAATTCCCCACAAATAAATTTGTCACCTCCTGCTTGTCGCGCGGTCTTCTACATCACTAGATCCGAGCAAGACGGACATCCGTTTCGTGGACAAGACGTGATGTCTTCTATGAAAACGTCAAAACCATCCCGCGCGTTCCGAAAGGGCGCTACAAACAGTTGCATCGAAGATCGTATTTAGCTGGGAGGATTGACAACCGGCATTTGTAGTTAGTTTTGTGTTTGACAGGAGCTAGGTGCTGTCCGCCCGTACTAGTTGCTCAACGGTATCAGCATGCGGGCCTTTCTGGACCGAGGGTCGATCGAAATGTAGGTGGGGTTGAGAATCCCATGTTAAGAAAATTGTAGCCTACCCGCAAAAAAAGTAGATGACGCCTTCTGTTCTCAAGAAAGCTGTGAATACAAGCCTGAATAGCTTGCGAGACTATATTGTTGTTGCAAAACGTTGTAAAAACATCCGGCTTCAACTCGTGATTGACAACAAATTTGGCTTTTTCTGTGCTTACCGGATTCAAGTAGCTCCGTGGATGACCTTACAAGGCTGACTCGATACAGAGTACTCCGTACTGCGTCGGCCTACTTATTTTCGTTCTCGGCCCCATGGAGAGCATCTTGGCACTCGAACTTAAATGTATGACGGTGACGGCATCATACCCCTCGCAAGTTAGTTCAAATTAAGTTCTGAACGTTTTGTCACTAGAGACGAACCCGCATTATTTCCTGGGCGGAGACCTATTAGCGATCTGTCAAGCACAAATGCATGTCTTTAAAAAATCGACGGTCTTTCTCGGCATCTGTCAGTCCAGTTATGAACCTTGGGTTCGAGCCAACGACCAAGCTAAAAAAGACCAAAGATCTGAAGGAAACACTGGATCACGGTCTTGCCGTTGTGACTGGCGGCAAGAGGTCCGCAATTGGGACCAGTGGGCCGCCTCACAATAACTAATTCCGCTAACATGGAGTAGCAACAGAAGAGCTGTGCAAGTGTGAGAAGCTCACGAAAACGAAAGGTGGTTGGTTTGGGACATTGTTTGCTTCGGACATGCGAATAAGGTTTCCGACCCCTGACGTACATCTGCTCTTCATCTTCAGGGTCTTGTCAATGCCCCTTGGCCGCAGGTCGCTAATTATCACCCCTACGCCGGAGGCTGGGCGAGTGGGCCAAAGCGCTGTCAGACTGTGCGTTCAGGCCGTGCCGACCTAACCGAATTTATCCTCAATCTCTCGGCTTTCAACCCCGAGTCTTGGGCAAAGGAGGCAATTTTCGTGGAGGCAGGAATAGGAGGACCAAAGTCTCTCATCCTCCCGCCTCACGGAGTCATGAATCAAGGTCGAAAGACGGGCCATGTGTCAGGTCTGTAGCGGAAAGTCTGCCGTTGGCCGGTTGGAGCCTGTCCCCTGCCAGCAAATGTACGTGCACGTTTTGCAGCCAGTGACAATTTCAATGTCCGTGACCATACCGAGTTCTGACGTATTCTGCTCTAGACCGGGGAACAGACACGGGAAGTCTAGGAGACACGAGGGCGGCAGGAAATTCGGGTGGACAGTGGACTCATCATTGCATCTCGCCGCGATAGTTGGTTGGTATAGAGGAGTCTTTGAGTGAGCGTTACTCTGCTTTGAACCTTTGGCTGTCAAGTGAGACCAGTGTCTCTGGTCTTACCGAAGGATCCTGATCGTGTTCAAATGAATTGATCTTGATTCTATTCTGTTCGGTGAATCGGGAAAGTGTATGACTCGGGGCTTTAGTTAAAAGCTCTAGCTTGGCTGATTGTCCTCGAATTATTGCCTTAACGAGTGAAGAATGTTTTAATTCCCTCTAGAGATATGGAGTCTTCCCCGCATCAGTGTTGGGGGTAAAGCCGGGGCAAGATCTGCTATGGATCTTGTGAACATCGTATATCGAATTGAAGTTGACTCGTATCTGCTGTCGATCAGATCTAGAATCATTCCGTGGAGAAATTGTTGCCCTTGTCATCACGAATAACACACAGATGTGGTGCAGATTGCACAAGCTGGGACAAAGTTCCTATACGAGGGCTTCCTTGACCTTGATGGTGCAGCTATAGCTATCAGTGCCGTTAAAATTATCGACTAAGTATTGTAGGTC
This sequence comes from Cudoniella acicularis, assembly GCA_013054445.1. Lineage (NCBI taxonomy): Eukaryota > Fungi > Ascomycota > Leotiomycetes > Helotiales > Helotiaceae > Cudoniella > Cudoniella acicularis. The sequence continues at coordinate 8,876 of JAAMPI010001576.1, read as the reverse complement.
TTCTTGGCTTGGTCGGGGAATATTAAGGTTGCCTAGGTGACTGTCCACTTTCTCAATTGATATTTGAAGGACTGTTGAGTCAACACTTTGATCTATGCGCCATGTCAGCTTGGCATTATTTTGGGGCTTGTGGGATGGTTAGCAAGTGCCGACTGCGAAGGGAATAGGTACGCTGGTACTTCCAAGTCGAGAATCATATTCAGAAGCTCGGCAATTTTGATTGTGGGCGATCAGGGTGATGCTCTGCGAAAGAGCAGGTCGCCAGCTAGCTGCCTCTTGAACGAGTGCGACACGATGAATATTGGGCCCGGCAAACGACTAAAGTGATCGGACACCTGGAGCAATGGATCGTTTCTTCGAATGTACGAAGTACCACCTTGGGCCATCTTCTACCGAAACCATGATCCACACATATCAAACTTCATACCAACGAAAGAGCACTTCTTCTCCGACCGAGCGAATTCAATTCAAAATCTTGTTCATTTCATGCCTTGGAAAGACGCCTACACCCAACACCATGTTTATACAAAACCGACAATATCCTGTCTTGTGGACGGTACTCCATGCCTTCCATCAGCGAGTCGGAGTCGGCCAGCATTGTAACCCGCCCAATTGCGCCAGAAATGATTATCAAACAAAATAATGCAACACTCTCTAATTAGCTCATCACTCGCTACTCCGCTCACGAACTTTCGTTGACTTTTTAGCTGTACCGATGTGGGTATTATGAACCTGGGACTGTCAGAATAATTTCTTTTTCTTGGAAGGAAAGCTATCTTACTTTAGTAGCAAACTTCAAACTAGTTAACGTCTCTGTCAAGTGAGCCTCCATAGGACTCGCCATTACGAACATGAGGGTTTTTGAATTGCCCCCAAGTGAGTATTGTAACAAATAAGTCAACTATGCGTGGTTAGAGTTGGACTAAAATTGAGGATGCTAGGGCATTACCTTGGAATTTCGGTAAGGAATATGAGCACCTTCCTTACCCTGACCTAGAGCACCGATGACATCTCCTAGGCAGCTCAAACTCTTATTGATATTCGCAGTCTCCTTCTTTCTATCCCCTTCCGCACCAGATTGCTTTAGTCTCTCGGAGCCAGCCAGATCAACCAAATTAAGGGTGCCCTCCGATGTCTCATTGGTCGTACTGTTCTTTCCAACGAGTTTTAGGATGAATACGGAGTGCGATCGTGATGAGCGCTCATTTGATTTGGTGGCAGCAACGCTTCGATTCGCAGAAGCTTGCTTCAGCATTGACTCAACTGTATCCGGCGAATCCAGGGCTACTGATTTGAGACCAGTAATAGTTGTCTGCTTTTTCTGGTCGTCGTGTCGGATTTCATGCTTTTTCTTGTCCGAGTCCCTCGAGCTCCCTAAGAGGTCATGAATCTCCTCATTGTAGACCTCAACGAAGCTACCCTCCATGGTATAGGTCCATCCTTTCTCTTTGAGGCTTGTAGCGGTTTCATAGATCTGATGAGTTGCTCGAGGTATCATACCATCAACAGAAGACATTGTGTGGGTCTTCCCAGATCCGGTTTGACCATAACAGAAGATGCATACATTGTAGCCGTCAAGCGCGCTCTGAACAAGTTGTGAGATCTCCTCGAACACTTCTTGATTTTGACTCTCGGGTCCAAATACACGGTCGAATGTAAAAGAGTGGGCTTTTCTGCTGACGGTACCCAAGCTGCTTTTCTCCTCTTTTCCGAGTATTTCGAGTTCTTTCGACTCCTTGTCAACATCCGGGAACTTGAGTTGTGCTGCTTCGCCTTCCATTCCGCTGTTGAAGACTGGTCGAACACGGCACATAACCCGAATATTACCTTTAAGTTCTTGGACTTGGTTGAAGAGAATTCGGCGAAGTGTTTCCTCTTTGATCAATTTTTGCTTCGAGACTTCGGCAGATTTGACAGCGTCTTGAAGTCTAGCCTCCATCTCAGCAAAACTATCAGATTGGGCTTTGCTTCCAGATTCCAGGAAGTGAATTCGCGCCCGAAGACTAGCGACGGTGCTCTCCAATGTCTGAATGGTCGATGATGTTTCGGCTCCTGTCTTTTGCATGGTTTCCTTCACTTCTGCTAAGTTCTTTTGCGCATCCGACTTCAGATTGCGCTCACGATCCAGTTCATTCTTGAGATTTTCAAGCTCAGCTCGCATATTCCGAATGTCTTGGTCCTTCTTTTCAAGAGATGAGTTGAGGTTCGAATGCTCCTTGGAAAGCTGGGATTCGAGGTCTTGAACCTCCCGCAGTCGGCGAGAACGCTCTTCTTCGACTTTGGCGTCGTTCTTCCGTTCTAGGTCTCGACACTTTTCTTCTAGCTCCCGGGCACCGCGTCGTTGGACCTCTTCAAGTTCATCTCGATGAAGCCGGATCAAACGATCAAGTTCAGCCGTATTATCCCGTTCGAGCTTCTCGACCGCGTTGCGGTTGTCACGCGTTATATCGTCGATATCATTACGATGGGCTCTAATTTTCGCATCAAGAGTGGTTGTTGCCTCTAATAAGTTTTGCTGAAGTGTATTTGATTTTGCTCGCATCGTATCTAGTTCCGTTTGCAATATGCTGTTGGACGAAGTTAATTGTGCTCGAATGGTCTCAAGCTCAGCAACTATTGTCCCATGGTTAGTCGGCCTGCCTCAGATTCGTGATAGGAGTCACACTAACTTCTGGCTTTGTAAACAGTTGCTACTTCCTCGAGCCTGTTGCTTTCCAATTCAGAACCATTCATCTTTTCCTTCATTTCCAAAAAGACGGCTTCCATGTCCTCGAGGCGCCCGCGAACGTCCCATGCTACATCAAAAGGATTGTTAGAGTCTTGAGTCATATATGGAGCTTTGCTTAAGGAGTTTCTGGGAGCTTTGCAAGGAGTGATTGGGGTAGCAATTGAGGAGCCTCGTCTAATTGGTACAGGAATCTGAGAAGGCGTCTTGGGGACTAAGGTACCACTCGGTGCCTGAAAGAGCACAAGAGCCATTTCAGAACTGTCCACCCTCGTATTGCCAGGTTCAGTATTGATAGAAGTTCTATTGGACAATGATCCACTTGGTGGTGGCTTCATTGTCGTAGTGATAGCTTGACACTCATTCTGCTGACTTTGATTTCCACTATCAATTCTTAGGCGACTCATTGCCGTACTAACGGAAACATCTCTGTGATTGTTCATGGAACGAACAGATCTTTGAGAATGCACTGAGTTTGGGGTGCGCAACTTTTGCCATTGAAGACTTGCTGCTCTTTGGGACGATTGATGAAAAGGGGTGAAGGCGAGGTGCTGCGTACCCTTTCGTTTGCCTCCTGATACATCGTCATCTTCAAAGTCATTGTTTGGAGAAGTGGCTGGTTGAGATTTCGGGAGAATTGATGTTGGTCGAGAGTTTGTGGATTGGCTAAATATCGTTGATCCTTGTGGGCGATTGATATTGGCTGAGTATGATCGTGCGTGCCCTGGGCCCACACTGCTGGAGAAACTGCCATTGGACGTATTGCGTGACGATACAGATGGAGTGCGTGAGGATATGGATGACGAGAAGGAGGGATTTCTGGAGGACCCATATGATGTGTTGGTTGAAGCTAAAGACCTCTGCATGGTATGTTAGTCTCAATTCCCTCGCGGAAGATTTTGAATGCGACTAGGTGCCAAGTTCGGGATCCTTCGGTAGCTCGTTGGAAAAAACACTCGGCTCTGATCGAGTTTTCGGGTGTAAAGTATCTTGTATTTGGGGACAACCTGACTAGCAAGGAGCAATCGAAGCCCCAGCGCGAACCCTCGTCGACGGTTTCAATGGTCTTCTCAAGCTTTTCAAAGAGCACCCAATTAAGATGGCTGAGCTCATCAACTCGGCACTCTGCCACCTGTTGGTATTTGGGATGACGACCAGGATGCTTCCAGTAGATTTCCAGTTGCGTGTTCGAAAAACGAAGAAGACGATTTTCCATATATTTCCACCAGGCGTCCTCCCAAGCTATACAGGTGAGGCATGCGAGGACTATCGATAGAAGCTTTCGATCGCCAATTTCGAGTGTTCCGTGACGAACCCAACGGTCGTTACAATCCATAAAATCCGAGGGTGGCGTACGCGGTTGTATTTAATGTGATGGAGGATAATTCAATGAGATGATGAACTTACTCCTGCCCCAACGAGAGATGTACCCTTAACTACAGGTCGAGAACTTGGTGTGGCAGCTGCGAAGGACCTGGGCTCCCCCGCTCTTTCCGCCAAAGTTTTTCGTTGTTTAGGTTCCGGTTCACCGTCTAAAGTAAAAGATAAGTATGGGTTCTAGTCAGACCTGCACGGCGCGACCTACAAGAAGCTCCTAACTTGTGCTTGAGTGAGGATGGTGGAGGCATTCGGGAAATCATCTTCGCGCGAGTATTGTTTTCGGATTCGGTGATTTCTGTCAGGCTTTTCGCTGGAGATGTTGGGATGCGACTTGGGGGCCTCAATTGCGATTTGCGCATGAACTGCGAGAAACCGTCAGCGGATAGTAGTAAAAGTTGTGCAGGATGCGCCGTACATTGTTCTCCTCTGAATAATCCATTCTGACCCGTAGCAACTGCTACATGCGTTAGAAAACTATAACATGCATCAACGGTACAAGAAGCAAGTGTGATTGAGCGTGAGCGAGTCGGGCGAAAGTGTTGAGAAGTTTGGTGGTTGTTGTCGATGGCGTTGTCGCGGACCTTCGGACTGAGGAACCTGGTGGTTGGAAGTAAACAAAATCGTATCATTGTTGATATCACGGGTGAGACACCCTGGCAACGACCACGGGCACGGACCATGAGATGAATTAATGCCTCAGGCGCCAAAGGTGGACGGCTTACTAATTACCCGTTCCCGTAACCCTGTCCGATCACAAGCTGATGCGGCGCAGAGTATCTTTTTGCCAGCACCGAGATACCGTACATTTACATTTCTCACAACAACCACCTCACACCGTCTCACCCTTTGTTAGACGGCGGGACACTCCAGTCCAGAACACCCGTCCGACCTTGACATGATCGCGTTAAGATAATTCTGTTTTTCAGTGCGCTGAGAATAGGAGAATAGCCTTTGCATTTCCGCTTCTCATAACGAATCGTGCGCAAGATGGAGAAGTACTCCCAATTTCGGGACCGAGGTGCGTATCGATTTTCCTCAGACCCCTTTGTACTACCAAAGAGTTTGTTCCTGGCTAATGCACGCATCTAGGATCTGGCATAGCTCCGTTCTTTCCCGTCCTCTCGCAACCCGCTGGGCTATATATGCCAGTCCATATTTTTCTCTTCCTCATCAAATTGCCACTTTTAATCACTATTTCGACTACCTACTTCCTCTTTCTGCAGTGGTTTCCCCTTGGGTCCCTTTTGAAGAAAGCCATACTGTGGTTAATTTTGGGAATACCGGGCATTTGGTGGATCGACCTCCAAATTGATGGCGTGAAGAAGGGTTCTTTGGCAAAGAAACATGAGGGCCGGGTACCCGAGCCTGGAAATGTCATCGCATCGTCGTTCACGTCTCCGATAGATTCACTATACCTAGCCGCAATTTTCGATCCTATTTTTACGGTTTCATACCCCCATACGCGCCAAGTTCAGTACATCTCATTGTTTGGCGCAATATTTCGAGCGTTATCCAAACCAAGGGAATACCCCCCAAAAGGAGCGAAGATGACGGATCTCCGAACTTTAGTAGCTGAACACCCAACAAGGGTCATTGTGGTATTCCCCGAATGTACCACAACTAACGGGAAAGGCATTATGCCATTCAGTCCAAGCCTTCTGACTGCCCCTCCTCAAACCAAGATCTTTCCTATAAGTCTTCGCTATAGCCCTCCGGATGTCACCACACCAATCCCGGGTTTATATTGGGCTTTCTTCTGGAATTTGCTGTCCCAACCAACCCATTGTATTCGAGTTCGGATTGCAGAGGTGGTGTATAACACTTCTAAACCATCAGACACCACTGCGGAGAAGAAAGAAAAATACCTGTCGAATTTCATGGATACACTCGGCGAGGATTCAGCCACGACCAGCAGCACAGATACATTGACGAGCCTAAATGACCAGACGGCAGAAGTGAACGCGGATGAGAGACGCGTCCTTGATAAAGTGGGTGAAGCGTTGGCACGATTGGGACGAGTTAAGAGAGTTGGCTTAACTCTGCGTGATAAACTTGCATTTGTTGAAGCTTGGTCAAAACGGAGGTAGAAATTGTGAGCCATATAACCACTATTTGCATTGAGATCAAATATTTTGCTATAGCTGATAACTTGATGTTGCTTTCCCTCAGTTTCTTGGCGCTGTTTTTGAGGATTCCTGCTTATTCAAGTGAAAGACGCGAATCATAGACTAACAGCTATACGACTCAGAATTCTTTCCTTGGTCCAAAGAATGACACTTCTCAGATCCTAGGATAACCTTCAAGAATAGTTGAAGTTTCATAATAGTAATTGGCTCTTCAACATCAAGTTTGAGTCCGACTATCTATCTCCACCTCATTCCGAGCCCAATCACCTTCTGACCCATTACCTTCATCTTATTTATCTTCGCCTGACGACTCTTCTAGACTTGATTCTTGTGGAAATAAAGACACAATGGCACAAAAATACAGCACAAAACACATTCAAACTCAATCGTACGGGGTAGACCTCAAACCCGACACCCCATCTATTCACTACACCAATTTTCCGCCTTCCACCTTCCACCCTCAAAGTCACCAGCCTCTCTCTCTCTTCACTCTCCCCTTTCTACCTCCCCTCTATATAAGCTTGCCTACAACCCCAAGATCTCATGATCGTCTAATAGAAAAAACCGGAGCATTAGCAAGGCAAATCGACCTCCAAATTACGAACATGCAACTCAATTTCTCGAACTTGAGTTGCGGAAAGAGGTCGGGAATTCATGAGCGGAATTGCAATGTTTAATCAATATATCTCCATCTCTTCATCCCGCGGCGATTACTTCCCTTTCGTATAAAACTCACACCCAACAACCGAACATCAAATATCTCGATAACTAAACAGAATACTCGACAACAACTAGAAAAACAAGCAACCGGCCGACCGAGCAATTAGCCACAAATAGTAGCTTATTCATCATCCGCTACATCTTTCTTCATTCATCATTCATTCTGGTCTCCAGTTTCCTCTGCTCGCTCTCTCATCACCCTCGACTTACTCCTCCATCCTCCACTTCCTCTTTTGTCATTCTCCGCCTGCTCCTTCGCAACTCCATCTGCTCCACCACTTGCTGTTCCCACGGACGTTAAAATAGGATCACTTACCGCGGCCTCTTCGCTTTCATTCACTGGGCGTTAATAAATGAGAGGTGGGTTCATCTTGGTCTTGCCACGTTCTCGCAGCAGCAGAATAACAATAAAATCTTACTTAATTAATATTTCTTCATCTCTTTCTCCTGTGGTAATTAACTTCCTTTCGTATAAATCTCACACCCAACAACCGAACATCAAACAACTGAACGACCAAAGGGAGTCCTCAACAACAACAGCTAGCAAAACAAACATGCGACCGACCAAGAAAATGGCCACGAATACTTGATTAGCTGTTATTCGCTAATTACATCTTGAGACTTCTTCAATTGGGTCTCCAGTTTCCTCAAATGACAAGATTAAATTAGTTGTCATCGGCAACATCCCCCTCATTCATCCTACTCTCCACTTCCCTCAACTTGCTTATCTACTCAGCCATTACAAATGATCTTTACACGAAAAACAATTAAATCACCACTATATATCAAAAAGACCAAGCGATATTGACCAAGTATTATAATCCCCCTACCCCAACGTACGCGGCCATGACCAAGGCTAGCTTCGAGAAGTATGAAGAGAAAGCCTCACATGAGAATCCATCTACTATTTATAGCCAGTGGGACTATGGGAGGAAAACGCCACCGAGAAAGATGCTCTTGATGCCGTAATCGAGGAATCCATTGCGTTTGCTAATCCAATTTGCTGATATAGGAGCAGCTAGCGTTGAAACTGCTGCTGAGAATCAGGACAATCAAGAGCAAATGGAGTATGAAGAGTCTGTTCACATAATCCTCTCCTCGCTTTATTAATTCTCTTTTCTATACTGCTCGTATCCGACAACCGAACATCAAACAACTCAATAACCAGACACAATGCTCAACGACAAGCCAAACGACCAAACGACCAACCGGCCAAACAAACAAACATCTAACCCACTTCCCCCCAAAAAGCAACGGCATCCAGTAGAAATTATTCCCATTCAAAAAGAAAACTGAGATAGAAACCTCAGCCATGAAAAATGAAGTGGTTTAAAAGCGCAGACTACACACGCACGGCGCTCTTCTTGTCTTTTCTGACTCTGGCGAACCCGGGGAAAGATACGGTGAAGAGGAAGCAGGGAGGAGGCTTTTATACACGAGACTTCGGGTACCGAGTATCGGAATCGAGAGCGGGAATTGAACTCGGGGCTGGAACTTCAGACTGTGTCAAGGGCAAATCGTGGCTAGTGTGAAGCTTTTTTGCTCTCAGGATTACTCTATCTTTAGAAATCAGTATCTTCTACCAGGCTTGTTACTTTGTCTCAAAATACTTCCAACATGCAATGAAACCGGGGTTGAGAGCATTTGTAATAGTAGGCGTTCTATTCTATCAAATTTGGTATCATACTCTACAGTTTATGCCAGCTCAAAGACCTACCTGCCTTCTCTGAATGCAATGATGTGTTCCGACCAAACCAATCTAATGCTGAACAATCTCAAGCGATTTCTTTTGCCCATTCAAGAGCCAAGACTTAGTCCAAACACCCTATGCCTTTCCAAAAGAAAACATAATCTTACAGCTTCTCCACCTTCAAAAGCCGGCCTTCACCCTCAAACTCAGTTCTTAGGTATATACTTAATCCGCT
>JAAMPI010001575.1:0-12825 GCA_013054445.1 Cudoniella acicularis | reverse complement strand
TAGGAAAAGACGGAAGGTTCGGACTAGTCCAAATTCGAAGTTTGTGGATATTCGGGCTATTAAAAAGGCTTAGATCGAGGCAGGAGATCGTGGAATTGATAAGGAAGACTCTGATTCGTCTATAGAATCTACTGCTACGGGCGATTGTATAGAAGTTCAAGATTCGTAGATTTAATAGGGTTGGAAGGGGGTGGTCTAGAATTAAGCGAGGTGGTCCAAATGGGGGGGTGGGGACTTATTTTTAGCCTTAGGAGACAGAACTTGCTCCCCAAGGAGAGAGCCATATCCGGCATCCCACCTTCAGTTATACTTATATCCTATAATATGCGACCGTATCACAAAGCGACTTCAAGCTTCTTCACTTTCGCATTCGACTCAAAATGCCGCAATTGCAAAACTGGTTAAAGATAGGAGCCATATTGGCCTTCTCCTCTGCTGCTCTCTGTTGTGCAGCATTGGGAATCTATATACTGACTCAGGACGAAATTACGAAAGCGGGAATTGCGACCTTAATAATGCACTTCAGTTTGACCGATATCCATTTATCAGACCCCTTGGTCAGGCCACGTACCCTTCCGCAACCATTCCAAAGCGAAGCTCAAAGTGCGGCAAGTTTCCTCAACACGGCTGTTTCCGCTGCTTCCAGCAAGGTTCAGGGACCTGCAGGTGCTGTTGCAACAGCTGTTACCGACATCACCAACATCACCGCTATCGAAGCAATGATCCCAAGAAATTGTTCGCTTGGTACCAAGCAATTTTGTCTCGGTTTCGATACCAATACGACATGCCATAGCTTACCACTAAATATTTCTAATATAGTGCCTGAAGCTGTTGTGAAATTCGTTAGCGGCGAAGTCAAGTCTCTTCTGCCTCTCGAAGGGATCTTGGCAAAAGTCACGCTTGCAAGTATTCAAGGCAGTGTGATTCTGGGTCTAATATTGATGTTTTGTGTAATACTTATGCTTGCCGTCTGTTTATTTTTCGGTCTGTCTTCTTTTATCGCCCGTTTGCTGAAACTAGGGGCCAGTTTAGTGTCTGTGTTTTGTTTTTCGTTTTTTCTCTTTACTTACTTGACTACACACTATGTCCAATCAAAGATCCAGAGTTTTAAGTCTGTTGTTAGGGTAGAGGAAGGACCTGTGGGCGATCTGACTATGGTAGCTGTTATTTGCGCCGGGGGTTTAATGTTATTGACAGTAGTTATATCTATCTTTATGTAAAGGGACACCGAGGCTAATCCATGTGCTTGAAGATGGAAGATTCAAGGGCAGGATCAGCCTTAACTAAGCAAGGGTCCGGCAGAGCTATTTTGTAGGTGAGGGATGAGCATTCTGGTAGTATACTTAGTCCATATAATCTAGCAAGAATTCGATTCATTTTTACTAGATAGGCCACCGCGGGAGCCCACGGAACACACCGTCTCATATAAGCGAGCCCCTTTTTGCAAAGTGAACTTGCCTCAACCAGTATTGATAATTGGTGCATTAGTGACAATATCCGTCTGATCGCCTGCAAGCCAATCAAGTCCTCCTGTCTCCTTATTTGACAGAGAAGTTGTCCCTGCCCACCTCAATTAACGGTGTAATATTTTCCAAATACCAGCAGAGCCATGTGTAGGTGCAAATCTTCACGAGACGATTCTCCTCCTCTATCTCCCTATCATATCCTTTCGCAAATCATCTTTCGCCATACTTTCTACTTTGCGCAATTCGTCATCGTCATCGGCAATTGATAGCTTTTCCATGCAATTTAGGCATATGATGCAAAACGCTGCGCCAACCTTATCTGCTCCAACACCGATGTGGAGAAACTGCCCAATGCCGAAGACGTGGGTGCATACCATATCAGCTACACACTTCTTATGCTCTCGATAGTTACATGAGAGGCAAATTATAGCAGCGTGGATATTTGTAAGCATGGCTGGTTCTTTGTTGTATGTTAAGGACTGCTCACAGAATATGTAAAGAATAAAGGAATCCAAATGGTTGAACTCAAAGATACATTGCCCAATTTTATATATCTCCTAGGAGGCCGCTTTCGATCCCCATGACCCAAGTCTATCTATTGGCCAGCTGATGCTGACATCCCCAGCTGCAATTCTATTTTAGGAGGGGGCAGTTTCCACACCCTCTATTTTTGGTATTCGGAGTACCAACTCATCGCCGCTAGTGCAAGTGATCCAAAGTATATCCTCAGCTTCTATCAAAACAACAACAACTGACTAAGATATTCCTCCCCCTCTCTTTAACTAACTCTTGGATTCGTAAAACAAGTTGCACCGTGCCTGTTGATAGGTTATTGCAACTGATGTCGGGGAGGTCTCGCTTCTGGATAAGGTAAAGGCGTCCTCGGTCAGTTAGAGCTACTTCTTCAAGCCCAGAAAACTGGTCAAAGTAATGCATCACACTCTTCTCGAACCAGTCTTCGTCTCCAATCCCAGATATCACAAGTCGATTTATGAGGGTTGGATCAGCGATAAAGCGCGAGATCTGGGTGTTGATTTGTACGTCCCATTTCGTAGTGCGGACAAAGTCGCATGTTTGATTGATGTACAGTGTTCTCCACCCGAGAAGGCCAGGAATGCATACCACAGTACGTCGCAGGGTTTTTTTCGCCAACGAACGAGAACTGTGACACACGTGTAGAGCCACCGGTGATAGAAAATGTTCGAGCTTGCCGAGCCACCATGCTTGGAAGCAATCTTCTCTACTAATGGCGCGCGGGTTTGATAAAGTAATTTGCTATACGATGTTCTGGAGCTCGATAGGCAATCTAGGAAATAAAACAAAACTACGGAGCATAACTGGTTGAAGAACAGGCGTTTGGTCGTATAGTACCTTTCAACGCCTTTCGCAGGTGAACAATAACGTTCAAGTAATACGACGGAGCCGAAGTTGGCCCCCGGAGAGGATAGATCCGGATATGGCCCCTTCCTGGGATTCGAATATGGCCCCCTTAGCCGACTCCATTTAGATCACAGAATAAATGCGCTAGCTCTGTCTGACGCGAAACTAAATAAGGATTTTTTTTTTTAGTTCAACTTGCGAAGGTTCTTCGGTCGAGACGTGACTGATTAAATACGAATACACATAGGCTCCATTTCTACTCGGTATTACGCTTTATATAGGGAGCAGGAGATATAGCTTTTACTCGCGTATATAAAGTCTCAAATCAATACAATCGAACTGTAAGATTAAACATCGATAATCAGATTCAGCTAAAACAATATAACGCTTATACCCAAGGCTAACTTTCGAATCAAAAACCTAATATTAGATGCTAAAAAATTCAGATATTAAAATAACTTAATGAAAGTCTAACCAAAATTTAAGAAAGCTTCACAACAACGGGCCCTGCCAATGTGGCAAGAGCCAGATCATCGGCATTGTCCAGCCGTTGGGTTGTTACTACGGCAAACGCTGCTCCATTCATCCCTTGGGGCACCAGTGCGGTTCCTTGCCCCTTCACCGTAATGTTCAGCGGTGTATATACTGGCACATCTAACTGGTTAACCCATCCGACTAGCAATTGCTTTCCGGCTTCGGCAATAAACGTCATTTGCGCAGGGTCCTATGTAAACTCCCGGAACGACTGGTTTGTTGTGTCGTTTGTGGATCCTGAATAAGATGAGTTTGAAATGGTTAATGTGGGGAGAATTGGTAAAGAGACTTCGAGAGAGCAAGATCCAGGCACGATAAAAGAGAGGGCAAAGTTGTATGCCCATATGCTACTAATGCCCGTATCAGACGGAGCTGGGTTAGGCACTTCGCCCTCGATGTGGCGGAAGAATGCGTCGTGGCGAGACTCAACTGCGAGTATTGAGGCTACGGGCTTGATCAATAGAGGATCTGTAAACGCAAGACGTTTAGCAAGGCCAATAGTAGCGCCGATGCCCACCGACGTAATGATATCAGCAAGCTCAAAAAATTGCTCCGTAGAGTTGACTGGGAAGGAGTAGTTGCAAGGCGGGATGGGAATTTCATTATAGGCTTCAAGGAGGTCGATAATCGTTGCAACGTGAATCTCTTTTTGCTATTTAGGCATTAGTTAGTGTTCCAAGATTAGGGAGAAAGTTACTTATAGTAGCAATTTTACTCACAACCCCGATAGTGTCATTTGGATATCCATTAATACCCCACATTGTGATATTTGATAAACCACTCGAGAAGTAGGCAACCTCTAAGTTTTCAAGGAAGAGTGCTAGCTGAAGATCCTTGACGGCAGCTGGAGATAACAGTAGTGGCCTGCCACTATTTGGTAGACCACCCCCTGCTACGTCGGAGCAAATAGGTGTAGCAGCGACGAGGCCAATAGCGATGGAAGCCACGCAAATAAGAGTATTCATGTTCGCGAAGAAGTGCATGATTATAGTGGCAATGAAAAGAGACGGACGATGTAAGTAGTTGGGGTACAGAAGAGTAGCAGCTCTCGCAGGATATAATGCCTCCCTTTATCAACATTTTTCAGCAGTGGTGGGGGTCCATTACCGACTCCTCTAAAATTCTAAAAGCGGATGCAACTGTGCTGCACTGTGAGGTCATGCAAGGGGCCAGAATCGGCTCCCTCCCCTTTAGCTTTTAGATTTAGCCGAACTCGGCTCTCAGACGCCAGGCGCCAAAACAGGATCCCTGTTAGAACCAGTTTCGGCTCTCCTATGACAAAGGACTCGGCAGTGATGGTCATGTGCCTAGACAATACAAGGTTGATCTACATTATCTAAACTTTTTCTGTGCAATTATTTCATGTAACGTCTATCCCTGCGTGCCGAAAAAACCGGTGTGCCGAAAAAATGATAGGTACTTTGACTTGATGCTGTGACGACAGCGTCACGTGCATTGCTGAACCGAGCCCCTATGCCCGCCTAGGTTAAGGCTCGGACCAGATACGGAGGGTAATCTTACAGGTACTCAAATAGGGGTTCAGGGAACGATCTTTTACTTTCTTCTTTATCTTTAGATTCTCCTTCGTAGCAGGCCTATAAGTTAATCCTATTAGTCTATCGTACGCACTCCTATGTGCCTCTATGCTAGCTAGTGATTGCTTGTGCCGTTACAGATGCATCCTAAAATCTGTGCACACCTTATTATCTCTTATAATTTTTTATAAGTTATATTCCATAGTCACTCCCAGATACCTTAAACCCCTTCTACTAGAAAATCGTATTTACATCGTCGCCCTTATACTTGATTTGCAAAGGGTCTTATTTTATAGTATAATCGTGTTCCTCCACTATAGCTCCACCACCAAGCTTATACTATCCCTAATACTTCTAAAGGAGTCTTATCCGGATCTAAGGCCTTACTACTATACAGGAAATCGTTATTAGCCTTGTGGCTGCTGTAGTGGGCAAATTCAAATAAGGTTATTACGCGGATCAATACCTCGGCTGACAATTTTGGTTTAGTGCAAAATAGCCCCGTACGTACGTCTTATAATATTTACGCGCCAATTTCATTTATGAAGCCTTAGGCAAAAAGGCCAAGTGTGGCTGGAGGTGCTGTGATGCCTGGTGCGCCACATCCAGCTTAGTAATGACTTCAATGCCTGGCTGGTGTGACGTAGTTGGTCCAGGCACGAAAATCGCAAACAAAAATCTTCAACAGAGTGATTAACCTTACATACCCGAAACCGGCTTCCCTAACACACTCTTATAAAATATTGTGCCCCACTTTTACTAGCGCACGGCCTTTGCCGTATCAGGTAAAGGTGCGGTACGAGGGTAATGTTCCAATTTACCTCCACCAGTTCCCCGCTCCAAGGTCTCGCCATCATCTAACTTTACGTTTTGGTCATCACTCGGTATATCTCAGCCACGAAGCTTCGGAGGCGTACGTATGCAAAATGGAGCTAGATGACGGCTTTTATCCTCTCCATAGGATCGCTTCAAGCGAAACTCCCTCGTCCCCATTCACATATCGGCCATTCGGCCAAGCTGGCCAAATTCGAGTCCTCGTTGTGAATTCTGAACTAAGTCACGATGGTCTTCTTCAGTGCACTCTTGAGGATCTGCCACTCACCTCCGAACATGTCTGTCTCTCTTACACGTGGGGCAAGGGTACTGGCCCCAGGCGAATATGTCTCAACGGCTATCAGTTCGTGGTGCGGCGAAATCTATGGAACTTCCTACACTTGGCGCGAGCCTGTTTCGCAGGAGAGAGGCTATAGATTGATGCTGTCTGCATCAATCAAGAGGATAGCGCTGAGAGGAATAAGCAGGTTAGCATGATGGCCAAAATATATTCCCAAGCCAAATTGGTCGTGGTATATCTGGGCCATGGCATGTCTACCATTACCAGTGCTGTGGAATGGGCTGGAAAATTAGACGTGAATCAGCTAAGACAGTTAGTTGCCAATGGGCAAGCGGACTGGAAGTCTCGCCTTATTCAGTCGAAAGAGTACGAAGATTTCGCTAAGGAACATCTCAAAAACCCTTCGCTGGAGGTTCTTCGAGGAATGGAAAATCTGTATCGATTGCCGTACTGGTCGCGTGCATGGATCAAGCAGGAGGTACTGCTCAACCAGAACATACAGCTCTATTATGGTGGATCGAAGTGTTCCATGGCTGATTTTGTAGCTATTTCGCAATCTTTAGCCTCCATAGGCTCAGGCCTGTGGAACACAGTCTGCCGTTTGGATTCTTACAGGCTCACTCAACCCTCATCTAAAGCCGCAGATCAAAGAATCCTGCTGGATCTAATTATTCAGTACTCCACCTCGGACTGCACCAATTTCCACGACCATATCTATGCCTTCTTATCATTGGCGGTTGATGGAAAAGATTTTCCAATTGACTACTTGTGCAGCGATCTGGAATTATGGCTTGTAACGTTGTCGCGTACGCACAATATCGTGGGTAACGATACTGGAAACAGTCTCTGTACAACGGGTGTACGATTGTTTCATACATTGGGTCTTTCATTAGAGGACTTAAATGATGCTAGGCTCAAGCAAACACTCCGTGCCCTCGAATTGGAGTCATGGGGATTCAATCTTCGGCTAATAGAACTGGGCACTTTAAAGCGAACTAGCCGAAATCTGCAGAAGTCCATGAACGCACGCAAGAGGAGGAAATGCGCAGATGTGCTCACACTCTTTGGAGATCCCGTGATTAATTTAGTGATCAACTCGGCGGGTTTAAAACAAGGTGCCTCCACCCACTTTTGCAAATCGGGCGACATGGTTCTTCGCTTCGCACCTGTAGGCAATACTCGAGATTCCCTCTTAGTAGTTGCCAGACAAGACAGCCAGGAAGCTAGGAACACTATGAGAATTGTTGGACTTGGCTATACACTCGGCACCGAGAAGGGTTTCGCCATAGGAGCGCCAAAGGTCTTGCTGATGTGCTTTCCATCTTCTGAGTGGACTTGTGAAAGTTGCTTATTGTGGATCGAGACCGCACAGAAAGAACATCCAATGCGGGGTATGAGCGATTCACATCGCACACTCCGAGTACGAACTTTTCACGTCGATATGCTAGCAACAGCACTGTTGATCAAACATTTCCTCATTTTGAAAGAGGTGTGGCGAAGAGGAGGGCATACCAAGGATTTTAAGAGGTTGAAAGATGAAATAAAAAGTAGAGGGGCTGGCGCGATTCTTTATAGCTGAAGCTTAAACTTACTCGTCTGTCCTGCAAGCTCGTTCAGCTTCCTCAAGGTTGTTCCTTTAATATCAAACGCAAGGTGTAAGATTTCGCAGATATGCACCTTGACCTATCCCTCAATATTATCAGTCATTTTAACTTTGTGGTATCATATGGCCTGCGTGCACGGGATAGACTAAAGAATACCGTCCCAACGTGAAGTCACACTGTAATTTTCACGATCCGGATCTCGCTTATTTGGCTAATGATATACAGCGTTCATTCGAATGTGTAACTGAGTTACACATTCAACGATAGTATAGCATGAAATGAATGCACATTGCGAAGTTTTTATCGCTCAAAGAAGTTTGATCGTGAATAGAACGATAAAACGAATCTTTAGTGGCCAAGCCACACGACTATGCTACTTTATCCAGGATCTTAAGTTGTCTCTTTTGCTGGTTGATGGGAAAATACTTAATCCGGCCCGACCTCTTGGAAACTTCTAGAAGAACGCCACACTTTCACGTGACATCTATAAAATGTGTAATAAGATACGACTAGCGTGGCTGTAAATATAATATTAGGTAACGGCGATAAATCCCTCCTCGCTTATTAAAATGCTTGGCATTTTGTGTACCTCCCACCTTTGTCCGGATAAATCCGGCAAGCAGGTTTCCTTGTGCTCTTTGTCTTCAAACCTTAGGGCTATATTTGAAATTATTAGAAGCTTTATACCACGGCCCCGAATTTCGAGGATAGGTCGATACTTATAATAAAGCCGGGGGTAATTGCTATAGCAGCTTTTAACGCTCTTAATAAGACGATCGACAGCAAAGCTAAACTAGAGTATTTTTCTAATTGTAAATCGAGCTTTTGTAGAGAAATAGCTAAAGAATAATAGCAATCTGATTATAACTTCATATATTTACATAGTGGAGATTTAAAACCCCTAAACTATGAAGTTTTTTCGGCACACAGGGTTTTTCGGCACGCAGGGATGGACGTTATTTGTAGCTTTGCCAGTGCATCGATTGCTAACTTATGTAATTATATATGACCAAAATGCATTTAAATTCCATGCCGACGCTGCGATCAATTTGAGACTATTCTACGGCTTTACTCTTCGAAATTGCAAAATTAAACGATAACCGCATCCGCTTTCTAGAACTAACCCTTTCTCAAAGCATCTTGCTATATGGGCTTTTCTCTTAACTCGGGCAGTTATTCGGCGGCAAGGCAACAATAGTAATGCCGCTATTGACAGAATTTCCAATAATCTGGAAAAGAGTATTAATCTCAGGAATTGCGTCGGAACAATAAAGCCCAAGGGTTTCGGAAAAGGGATTACTAGGTAAAGCTATACTTATTAGTAAGAATACTAGGAAGTTTTCTAGATTTATACCTTGCGCGAAATCTTGTATCTGAAGAGAAATATCTAGTAAAAAGTCGTTATCAAGGAGCCCGGCTTTTAGGACCTGGGCCATTGCATTATTCGATAATTTCATAGCGAGAGTACTAATAACATCTGTTGCATCCAGGAGGGCTTTCTTTGCCACGTCTGCTTGTATAGTTAAGGCTGGCCCTTTAAGTGTCGGGAAATCCTCAAAAAATTGCGTTGTGTGAATGATATCTTGGTTAAGTTGGTTTGCTAAATCAGCGATCCCGTCGTCTTGTCGCTGAGAGATAGTAAGATGTAACGTTCTGTTATCACGCGAGATCTCGATGTCACGTGAACGGGATTTACTTAGCCTTAGAAGCGTCAAGTAGATTCTGGTAGAGCGTTATCCTAATCAAGTGATGATATTAGAATATGAGTTGAGCACACCCTTTTAACAAAGGAGACCATATGGCTATATAGGTGGTTGATTATGTGGAGTCCAGGAGTCTAGGAGTCTAGGTGAGTAAGCGACTCCCTAGATCCAGGACTCCACCATGTGATCCGATCACATGATCTCGGGTCGTGACATAAGAGAACACGCGGCAGAAGCAAAAATAGCGAGAGTGAAAACAAAAGGAGTGGTGATCGAGAACTGCATTTTGAATAGATTACTCGAAAAGAAGAGCAATAATATTGAGATAAGTGATTGATGATGTTTAAACTCTGGGAATAATTATGCGAGGTGGTGCTGGCTGCTTTTAATAAGGGGCTTGTGTCGTAACTCCAGGGGGCTCAGGTCGGCTACCAGAGAGCCTCGAATGCTTCTAAATATAGGGATTACCGCACACCCCAAATAGTGTGGCCGGTTGGAATAGGGGCCAGAATTGGCCCCCCTGACTCATAAGATCCGAAACGGGACCTCCCGATAATAACCAAAGCATGAATATTATATATAACTAGCTGATGCATAAGGATCAAGAGAAGCGTGAGACGTTCGCTGATATAAAAATTATTATACAGTTTACTTCATCCTCGATTCAAGATCTAGCTTAAGCAATAGAATCCCATAGTTATACCGAGCGATGTCAGCCATGGGAGGTAAGTTCATTACCTTTTACTCTATAAATGGGGACCCCTGAGCTAACGTTTAATACTCGTCAAGCTTCTCAGGATTTGTTTGCATCAAGGTCAAACTATATTAATAAACTTGAAACGAAGATTAAAGTGCCTCTCAGTCGGGTGCTTACCGAAAAAGAGAAACCGGAGGAAGGAGAGATTACTATTTGTTACGATATAAGATATGAGCCTAAAGAAAAACAATCATCCACGGATGGATACTCATACTATGCTACAGTCGATTGAGATTTTCACGTATTGATGATAGATGTCAGTCAAGTAGCATGTAATATCAAAGTAGTTACTAGTCTAATATTAGGCAATACAAGTCAGGCGTATGTCTTTAATCCAAGCCTCACAAGGGCCAAATATGACATGACGGAGAGCGAAGGCGAAGGAGGACAAACAACGAGTCAAGAGGTTCTTACTAGTCTAACTTATCTGGGTAAGGGGTTGTATTAGTGGTTTGGGACATGTGTTCTCAAGTTAAAAGTGTATTGATAAACGCCGGCGACGTATCTACTCTCTATAAATTATTGCAATTTGTAAAACGAATTCAAATCCAATCCGATCCGAATAAGCAGAATACCTCTTTTTACCACCAACGCACCTTTCAAAGCTCTGCTCTCACCTTAAGCATGACTATCTCGAGCAAAAGCTCTATCACGAGGTGTCTTAACTTTCTCCAGAATCCAGTGGTTGTACACCAAATATAGCATAGACATATTTCCCGTACACACACCAATCATGATAACTGCAATCTTGGCAGTGGCGGACCAGTGCCCGCCTTGAGCAGTGTAGATGTTAGTAAGGGTGGTGATGAGGCCGAGGAGTGAATGGAGGAGCCCTGGTCTTTTGGTTGTCCCAGTCAGTATTTGAGTCTTTCGGTACAGCGGCAGCAAACTTACAAGAATAGGTGTGTAACCAGCCAAATAGCGTTATTCCGCCAAACCCACCACAGCCAACTCGTCCCGGTTGTTCCAATGAAGCAGCAGATTATGGCTATTGGTAATAAAGAATGTACATTCTTAATCGCGTCCTGGATAATCTTCCCACTACGATTAGTTGCCAGAGTCTGTGAGGATTTAACCGAAGTGAACGTCCCCGGAAATACGACGTACCCAGCAAGTGTGAGCCATGAGAAGAGTGCGGCCAGGACGTTGTCCCGAAGTGGCGCTTGGGTCGCTTGTGTCGCCTTGGCCATGTAAGAAGTATCTGACTTTTGATCGTCGGTTGCTACTTGAGCATTGGATAGCTTTTGAGGGTCATCTTCCATTTTCCGTCGAACGCTCCAGGCATAGTGTTGGATGGAGATTGAAGATGACAGGAAGCTGGCGGCGTAATATCTGAGACACTCATTGCAGTTGCTGGCGATCCATCAAGTCTAGAGCACGCCTTTTAACATTTCCCACTGGTGCTATTTCAGGAAAGGGGCCGGTTTTGGCTCCCCAAATGCCGGCTAGACTTCGTGGAGCCACATTCGGCTCCATGGCAAGTGGCTTCCTGCGGCTCAACCGAGCTGAGCGATTTCTCTCTAGACTTCCATCTCGGAGAATTCAGCCTTACACCACTTCAAGCAAATTATCTTGAACCAAAATGCCGGAAGTTGCGGTATCTAAATATCATGGGCTGCTTCAACTCAAACTGTCGTCGAAAGTCATGTCCGGAGCGGGGTCGCCGAAACATCACCTGCGTACCACTCTGCCACCCTCAACCACGATCCAGGTCAACAGGGTAAAGGGTTCTACGACAACGTTGAGAGCGAAGCCCCGCACTCGAAGGATATTCAACTGGCGAGCAGATGGGCTCAAAGAGAAGAAGGAATTGTACCTTCAGAAGAGGGCGAAGCAGCGCCAGCAACTTGAGGAACAATGGGGAGAGAACCTTGAGTTCTTACAGACGCTGGATGTCAAAGAATGCATGTTAAAGATCAAATCACTGATATTAGGAAAGCTTGCTGCTGACGAAAATCACCTGAAGAGTTTGGTAGAAGTTCCCGGAAAAGTAGTTGTAAATTTTGATGAGCGAGTGAAAGAGGTAGCTGAGGCTTTAACTATGTTGAAATATTAAATATAGCATATTTTAATAAATAGGGAGGTTAGAACTGGCTTCTTCTGGAAGGCAGAGATAAATTGTCGGGGGAGACTCTCTTTAGGCGGCACTAAAACACTTTTTAATAGCAACACTGCCCCCCTCGCAATCATGAGGGCGGACACCTCTGGCCCTCCACATATAAAAATCTAACCTTTCCTTTGTTTTAGAAGAGCGGGACTAGGAGTAGGCACGTAGGACATCAATAACAAACACTCTTCCTACCTTATAGTAGTATTCTTTCTTATATTTTGATCACATAGTATGTACTACAGTACAAGCTATTTTTGTCCCGCCGTCCGCAAACTTGTCACGACCCACAATCATGTGATGTGGTCACGGGGTAGAGTCCCGGACCTAGGGAGCCGCCTTAGCGTTGGGACTCCAGGGTTCCTAGACTCTACATAATTAACTACCTATATAGCTATATAGTTTTCCTTTACTAGAGCGTGTGCTTAACTTATATTCTAATATCATTACTTGATTAGGATAACGCTCTACTAGAACCTGCTTAACGCTTCTAAGGCTAAGTAAACCTGTTCACGTGACATTGAGATCTCACGTGATAACAGAACGTTATACTTTGAGCACCTCTTTACCTTAAAGCATATAAAGCAATCAATACTATGTCTAACCTCTTAAGTAACTCCTGAGC
>JAAMPI010001574.1:0-12826 GCA_013054445.1 Cudoniella acicularis | reverse complement strand
CCAGCACAGCTTGACGTTCCGGTGGTTGGATATAAACGGTAGGAGACTAGTAATTCCGATGCCTCCTCCGACCAGTAATAGCCGGTCGCAGCGTAGGACGACTACCCAGCGAAGTCTTCTTAGATTTTGTTCGTTCCGTGATACCATCATGCTTTTTCACATCAATCTGATCCGACCCCTCTGCCGGGCTGATATTCTCTAAGCTCGGATTATGGAAAGATGAGTGTAGTGAGACAGTCGGTAGGATAGAAAATGGATGGTTCTCCCAAGGTCGAAGCGGAGTTAAAGTTGGGAAATAAGCGTAAACATGCTTTCCCGGTTCAGAGCCCCATCTTATCCCAGCGACATCGATACGAACATAGCCACCACCAAGATCAGTGACTTTCGATCTGCGAACGCCCTTTTTCAGGATCCGTCCTACACGAGCAAGACGGTCAAAGAACCAAACCGCGCACGCGGCGTATAGCCAGGTTTCATAACCCCAAGTGAGTCCGATCCAATAATAGACATGGTACCAGCAGCCGACGATAATGAAGACAGAGAGTACAATGTGCGAAATTAGGAAGAATTCGTAAGCATAACTTCAGATGTAGAGTCCGCTAGCAAATGTGAGAATCATCACTGCGATGGTGGCGACGGCGCCCCAGATCCACCACACTTCCTTCGCTGACCCGGGGTAATATAATGGTAGGGCGAGGAGGGAGTGGAGGAGGACTTGGAGGGTGAAGATACGGGCTACCCAGCGGTGGAGGAGGAGGTAAGTTGAGTGAGACCAGTTTGTCATCCAGAGTAAGATGTTGTTTCTTGATGAGAAGAGGAGGAGGAGAGGGAGTAAGACGAAGGCAAAAACTTCGGTGCGGTAAAAGATGTAGGCTGTAACTTCCTTTTGCATAGTTGCGTACCAAGCCATGGCAATCTTGGACCGGTAATTGACTGCGGTAAGGGTGAGGTTGAGAATAAAGAACATGGCAATATATAGGCCTTGGCCAATGGTAGGAGCATTTCCGAGCCTGTATGGAAGGGGACGAATCTGGTAGGTCCCAATGATGCTTGGGTACACAATGTATAGCTTGATCTTATCCAGGAGGCCGGATACGTAGGGCACATACCCCAGCCATGTCAGGATGATAGGGATACCAAACCCCGTAACAAAAAGAGCGATTCTGCTCACACATTAGCAATTGGCGCATTTTGAGAAATCCGGGATCAATCTCATACCCATATGCTCCCTCTACCCCATTTTCACGTTGGACGAGGGTCAGAGCGTTCCACTGAGATAAATAAGTATCTTCGTTAACGAGAGCGGTAAAGTTGAGGTCAGTAGCAGTCGAATTGAGTTCTTGCGTTGGCGGTGAAGTAATTTTAGTAAGTGTGACCGAGCAACCCCATTTCGGGGCAACCGTCGGATCCCCAGTACATTGCTGTTCCCAGAAAGGCTCCAAATCTGAGGTCGCGACGTCGTATTCGGCGCATTTTGTGTACATGCACCAGGCCAGAGTTGTAAGCCAATTTGTATCAATCGCTCGACAAACTGCAGATGTCATCACGGAATTGCTCATTGACATGCCGCTTCCCATACCCATATCCGTGGAGCAGTCCAGCATTAATAAGGAGAGAGATCGATCGCACGTGAATCCGCAATACGGATTGTAGGGATAGATACCATAGCCGACGAGACCTCCTCCAAGGACGGGCGTTGTTAGGAGACATCTTAGCCAGATAGCGAAAGAAAACTTCATGTTGGCAGTTGTGGCGAGGACCCGCGCGTCGGCGCACGTCAAATCACAATAGGCTAAATTATGGAAACGTTTGGAGAAGACCGTGGATAGTGAAGCCCAAAAAACCAAGGAAAACTACAGAGAAGAGAAAAGAGAGAGGAAACGAGGGAGGGGTCGAGCTTTTAGCTGAAGCACATGCCTGGTATGAAAAACGAAATATAGGGCAGGTTAACTCCTAAGCCGTGTAAATGGCCTTGCACACAGTAACCCAAGCACGGCGATTGTCTCTTTCTAAACCATCGGCCAAGAATATAGATCTCAGGTCGGCTACAAATCAACGCACTATCATAGGAGAGATAGTATGCGCAAGTTATGGAGGGAACATGTCCAGTGCGAGGATCGGAAAATATGGCAACTTGAAGGCGCTGTCGCTGAAGAGTTCAAAAAATATGCAAGGACGGCCGTCTAGTGAAAATTTGACCAAATCTACGGGTCTGGCCAGTAGCCATAACTGCACAAGGGGCCATGTGGAGCAGTGTCGCGGCCCTTGAGCCGTGGGTCGTGGCCGTGTTTAGGTAAGAAACGTAAGAGTTTGGTATTGAAAAGCTAGGTAGCAGCCCGAATGGAAGATATCTAGAACAGCTTGGAGATTGTATCACATAAGTTAGTATA
The DNA here is from genome assembly GCA_013054445.1 of Cudoniella acicularis. Classification (NCBI taxonomy): domain Eukaryota; kingdom Fungi; phylum Ascomycota; class Leotiomycetes; order Helotiales; family Helotiaceae; genus Cudoniella; species Cudoniella acicularis. The sequence goes on along the minus strand of JAAMPI010001574.1, from coordinate 10,436 downwards.
TAGATAGAAGCCGAAAAGAACATCTCCACTATATATCTTGAGCGGAAAAGGGCAGGTTGAAGGCACTTTCACACGAGTTAACTTAAGAACGATGTTAAAGGCAATCCCCCAGTGTGTATCAGTAATCGGAAATAAGGCGGCTTGAAGCCTTGAAGGCACTATCATGGGAGAGTGAGTAGGTATGAGCAAGTTTCTGCATAGTGTCTATCTTCTCCACAATAACATCAGGGTACTTTTGGCATCAACTTCACGTGAATAGAGTTGCAACCAATTGAAAGGCATGTTTATCTCGCTAGAGTTCCTTCCCCGTAAGAACTTGAAAGGTTATAGGAGGAGAGAACTACTCTTGTTATTAGCCTATTATTTTAAAACTAGAAGACAAGTCCATGCTATTTATCTGATAACTAACATCAAGCTCTCAACCACGAGCTATTAAATAAAATCTCCATTTTTAGTTTGGACTTATTTTGTGTACAATTCGAAGCTTTTCAATCAGTCCTGAAAGACGGGCGACAGCCCCTTCCCCCCCCTTGCGGGCACTCGCCTAAGGCCACGTCCTTTTAGTTCGAGCACCCCGATATCGTGGGAAAATGCAACCTGCCAACCACCGAGTACCTCTTAGCAATTTCAGAAAAGTAAACATATAAACCGAAGCAATGATTGGACAAACCACATGCTACACATGACAGTACAGTACCAATTGTACTAGGGGTAATGCGGGGATCACTTGAAGCCGGCCAACACTCTTGGCAGACACGCTGCATGGCTATTAAGTGTCTTGGCGTAAAACTACTTCATTGGATTGGGGTCGAGACTGCAACTTTTGCAAGAGAAACTTGAGATGATGGAAAAGGGCGGCATAGGATTGGGCGAGGGTTTGGATAGAGAAAGAAGTGGCGGGAACTGGTCACTGTAAAAGTCCTCAAACTATCTCAAAAGCGCTGGCTATAGGAAACATGCCACGAGCGAATACTAACAACACAACATGAGCGGATTTGGCGCCCGAATACCATGGCTCTGGTAGCTGGGACTCATGCAGCCGCCGCAGCACAATCCACGTATTGCGGTGTGCCGGCTTTGTGACAGAAGAATTTCAAGAAAACCGATTTTGGAAGACATCGAGAACGCCTTTGAAGTGTACAAGTTTGCAGCGCGGTATTGAAAGAACGAGATGCGCGCGTGTGTTTCGCGCATCGCGGCGTCGCAAGCCAATGCCCAGAAGCATGCATTTCTGATCTCGCGAAGTATATCCTCGATGTGCACAAGCTGCCTGAAAAGCGTGCCGCACTCAATAACCTGGAAATTGGCGACGCTAATTTTGACTTCGGGAATCGGGAGTCCGGAAGCTCACGGAACGGGAAAGTCTTCGGGTGCCGGATAAGTTTTTACTTAGCTAGCCGTCGGCGACGGGAAGCGATCGAAGCACCATACCTCGAGGGAAAATATCCTCAACAACAACAATGCGCGCATAAAGTTTCTGTTGCTGAGATGCCGAAGACCGATCGTCTGCGTGTAAAGAAACTCATCTCAAGTATATTTCATTTCTCGTTCATTTGTTTCCGCTAGTCGCATGTCGTGCTGAATCGCGATTTCTTCATCTTTGGAATCGCGATAGCATTCCCAACCGCTTCGATCATCAAACACGACGTTAATTTCAGTCATCGCTGATCTCCCTCTCAGATGCGACACTGGCATCAAAATAAATGAGGGCATTCCCACCCATTCTTTTACCGCCCCTGTATCACACTCACAGACGGCGTCAAATCTGAAGCACGTTTCAACTCCTTATCCTCCTTGTTTCAAATACCGCTCTGCAATTCGGCAACCACTTGTTTCCACTGCATCATCTAAAGCTGCTATTTGTCTCCTCTGAAATATATATTAGCACTTCAGAGGCATTTCATCTGATCTCTGTTCTTCCTCTGTTTCCCGTAATTGTACGAATGTCTTTGTTTTTGGATAAATATTAGGCCAAGATGTTCAAACCCGGACGACTGCAACGCCTACTAGCATTCACGCTCAAACCGCTCCTCGCAGCACTCACCCTCACTCTCCTCATCCGGTCATTCTCCTCCTCATCCCCAAAATCCACCATCAACAAAGGAGCAAAATTCCACCTCTCCCAACACCTAATAATCGCCTCCACAACCACCTCAAACCTAACCTGGCTCACCTCCCTCCCTTCCAAAAACTTACCATGGAAACCCCACATCTACGTAACCGACACCACGACTCCCCCAGCAAACACATTCACAGTCCCAATCAACAAAGGCAACGAAGCCATGGCCTACCTAACCTACATAATCGATAATTACCGCTCCCTCCCAGACATCATGTTCTTTCACCATGACCACCACCAAGCCTGGCACCAATCCTTCTCCTCCTCCTTCGAGCTTTCCCACCTCAACCCCACCACTGTACTTTCCCAAGGCTACGTTTCTCCCCGCTGTTTACCGGGGTGCGAAAACATCATAGAATTATCAGGAGACGTTGTCCCGTTGAGTGATTTGAGGGGAACGAGTAGAGATGTGCAGATTAGTACTATTTTGCATAATTTTTTGGGGAGAGTACCGGAGAAGATTGCCGCGCCTTGTTGTGCGCAGTTTGCGGTTTCGAGGGAGAGGGTTTTAAGAAGGAGTTTGGAGGGGTGGAGAGAGTTGAGGGAGTGGCTTGTTCAGACCGAGTTGCCGAGTTTGACGAGTGGGAGAGTGCTGGAGTGGACTTGGCATTTGTGGTTTGGACAGGAGGATGTTTTGTGAGTGTTTCTCATCCTTTTTTTTTTTTGCTTGCTTGGGAAAAAGGAAGGGGGACGATGGTGAGTGAGATCAATGTGCTAACGAAGTGGAATGATAGCTGTCCCGAAGAAGCCAAATGTCTCTGTGATGTTTTCGGTGTAGGGGATTGTTCTTGAGATTTTATCTCTCAATTACTCACCCCCTCATTCCGCCAGGTTCATTTTTGGAATTAGCAAGGAGTTTCTGGCGCAAAAAAAGATTCAAGTATCACTATCAATCTTGTAAATCTCTTCTCCATTTTTTCCTTCCCAATTACCACTGGTTACAATATTTCAGCCTATGCATTTCTAACTAGCAAGCAGGAAAATGGGTATAATGCTCCAAGTAGATTAGAATACTACCTTATCTGCATGTATGTTTCGAAAATGAAAATAAAAATAAAAACAGGTGGTTCATTCATCGCTTGCCCTTTTTTGATGGATACCTCGGATATTTTCTTAAGCACGTGATGAGGCGAAGCAAATGATTTTGCTGCAGCACGAGGCTGCGCCGGTTTTTCAAACAGGCTGACTATAAATTTAGCGTGGTAGTGTTCATGGCTCTTTTTCAAAATGCTCAACCAATCAATTACGACTTGAAATTTCTAATAGTTCTCGCTGTCTTTTCTTTTCTTTTCTCTTTTACACCTGCCCTACTAAGAAACCCTTCTTTCCACATCTAAGAGCCAGAGCCCGAAAATTCGCACATGGAAACTTTGAACTGCTTTCTTTGCATTTACCTACTATATAAAATTCGGTTCTTCCATACAACCCGTGTAATCCCTCAGGAAGGACAGCCCCCAGCAGGGAAGTTACACGAACTATTCTTCGCCCCGCCGGAAATCTTCACCCCATCCCATGTGAATCCCTGTTTTTGAAAAGAGAAGTTAGCAAGCGCATCTCCTCCCAATTCTCTTAACCCCCCTCCCCCAAAATTTGTAACTCACCTTACAACTCCCCACCCCACAAAGCACATAATAATTTCTTCCCCCCTTCATTACCCCTCCTGTCACATTCCTCATCGTGACACCTTCAATCACCACGCCGTTACTCGGTGTTCCCGTTGGTCCTCCATTCAAATAATCCTGTTGGATTACTATACCGTTTGAGGAGATGTTTTGCAGTAGGATGTTGGTGTAGGAAATGTTGGCGATGTAGCCGGTGGTGTTGAAGTTTGATTTTATGCGGGGCCCGTTGGTGGAGGAGGTTATGATGCTGTTGGAGAACTGTGTTTGTGTTAGGGGGGGTGGGGAAGGGAAAGGAAGGAGGAAGGAAGGGGGAGACAGACAGAGATGTTAGTAACATTATTATTACTCTTCCCGCCCACACTCCCAATACTCAACCCATGGCCCCCACTACAATACATCCCATCCACACTTATATGATCCCCACTAGTAACCGCCACACAATCATCCTGATTCCACACACTAATATTCCTCAACTGCACATTACTGCTACTACTGATATCAAAGCCATCCGAATTATGCGCGGCGGCAAGCGTACCACTTGCAGCATTCGGTGCATCCCCGGCTCTGTTATCGAGGAGAAGATTGGAAATGGAGAGGGAGGAACACGAGGTGATGCTGAAGAGGTGGACGGGCCAGTTGATGATGTGCAGGTTGCGGATGGTGGAACCGGAGGTTAGCTTTTTGAGGACGATGAAGTGGTTAGGTCTTTATTTTATTTATTTGGTTAGCCGAATTCTCGCCTTTATAAATTTAATTTTGGAAAGGGAGAGAAAAGAGGAAGGAAATACTTCTCAACTCCCCCATTACTCCCTTCCCCATCCCAATAAGCGCCCCCATTCCCATCAATAACACTACCCTCCGCGCCCTGAACCGTGATATTCTTCCCACTAATCACAATAGGATCGAAACTGCTATCGCCTGTATACCCAAACGTTGTCGTACCAGAGAAGGTAACGACGGAATTGGGTTTTAGACCAGAGAGGTCGATGGCGAACCCGGAGCCTGGAACTGAGATGTTGAAGAGGGTTAGGGTGGTGCAGGAGGTGACTGCGGAGGAGATTTGTGAAAAGGAGGTGACGAGGCAGGGTGTGCTGGTGGTAGATGTGGTGGTGGGTGAGGATGGGGAGAGGGCGGTGGTGAGATATGGRRGAGGGAGGAGGGTGAGGGTCGTGAGGAGAGGGAGGTGCATGGTTGTGATGAGGAGAGCTGCTGCTCCTTCAATTTGTGAATTTGAGAATAGATATACAGGTGAAACTCTGGGAATGAGATGCCCTTAAGTTCGAAGAAAGGATATAAAACAATTCAAAAAATAAAATCCGCCCCAGCATCTCCCCATCTACCACCTACCTAGTCCCTACCTAACCCCACAAAAACTCTGCTGCAAGATAAATATTTCTCCAGATTGAATTCTCGCGGCGCAATCCTAACTAGGATACACATCCTAGCTTCAAGTGTAGAACTTCTCTCGCGCATTGGCCGAACCAAACTTGAGATATGAATTCATCAATTAGAGTTTTCTTCGTAACCCCACAATGGAAGAAAAAGCTTCCACGGAATATATGAATGAGAGGGATGTTGGAGGAGATGGGATGGGGTGAACAGGCTAATGCAAGGAACCATCTTGGCTGTTGTCGAGTGCCGGTGTTGACGGGATGGAGGGCTGCGGAGAATCTGGATGGGTTTCTCCACGAGTGGAGTGATTACCGGAATGTCTGGGATGGCGGGGGACGAGATGAATTCTTGTGATTTTGCAGGTGGAAAAGCGAAAAAAAAAGTGAAATTGTGAGGGGATTTTGAAAAGTAGGAAAAGCAGTATCGGAATTCATGGGGTGGTTCACGTGCAATGATCGTCCCACTTGAGGCCTAACACTTGTTGATCTCTTCTGCAACAAAGAACTTGAGTGTATGACTGACTGTGACTCCAATGCAGGGAACCCTAGTAGAAATGAAGATGAATAATTGTGCACATCCTCTCGGTTGGCTGAAATCGACAGTTGAAGCTTGACGTGAGCTCCAGTTCTTTGAAAGCAACGGTCTCTCATCAAGTGATAGTTCGACTTCGAGGCCATCTCAACTCTCTCGAAAACCTTTCCCTTCGACCGTAACTAGAAACTGCAATCCACAGTATCGAATCTCTCATCTCCGAACCTTCCAAATCCAACGATTCTCCAAGGCCTCACCCCGTCCTTACTGCACCTTCCCACATTGCAGCCATGCCGTCTCCAATGAGTGTCACCTGACTATGCCTTAACTTTCCAAGATGGATTTGAATCCTCGATCTCCCGCATGACGCACACAAACAACTCCATCCATCCTCAATTCAGCCATGATAACCAAATACGAGTGATTGGTGTTCAAGATGCATTGGCAGGGCAATGGGCTGCTGCACGAGCCGTTCGAGCAAACAACGCCTCTCTGTGACTGTGTCTTACCAACGTGGCCCCAGAACTGTTGATCCAGCACACATGAGTCCTTCCGCAGGTCGAGGCAGCGCTCACCGGGTCATGGGTGTTGCACGGAAGTCCTCGATGGTTTTCATGAGGCTTGAACGCGGTGAGAGCTCACTGGGACGCTCGTGTAGGCTTTGATGTCCAGCTCAACACGCAACAGCCTCAACTGATCATCTCGGTCCCCTTGGACCATTGGGGGCCACTTCAACCTCATCAACCCCCAAGTCCAAATCCTTCGGCTGCATCGGGTGGGAAAATGTCATCCACGTACATCGACGAGGCTTTGACCACAAGTTGAACCATATGAGGCTGGGATGCGGGATGCGAGATGCGTCCGCCGTGGCTCAACAGAGCGGTTACAGGGTCCATTTCCATTTGATGACGCCCGCGGCGCTGATGGCCGCGATTGGCCAGGCCCCCGCCACCAGGAAGTTGCCATTCCCGAAACTGACTGGCTCTCATTCCACGAGGGTGTTACCATGCACGCCCTGATTCGCCACTCTGACGGGCTGCACTGCGCAAGGGGACCCGATATCGCGAGCGTTTGCTTCTGCCTGAAGCGGTGTCTCACCACCATCACTGCGCCATTTCAAAAAGTCCTTGTCATGCAGTCAGGCGGATCGGCGTCTGGGCCTGGTACGACTCTCAGTAAGCCTATCAGTGTTCGCCGTGCCAGCTAGGCGCTGCCAGCACCCTTTGCTCAGTGGATTTCGCCCATGTTAGACCGTGGTGAACCCTTGTAAAAGGCTCTTTGTTGCATAATCTCCACTGTTTGGGAGGAAGAAGACACTGAAGTATATAACACTCTTGAGCTCGCCCTCCGAGTTTGTTCGCACCCTGAGCCTCTGCGTGCCCTTAGAGCCGCATTTATTCATGTATTATCGAAATTCTGATCCTTCTCCCTCGTTTCTCGCCAATTTCAGTGTCTGCCTAGTGGCTCCTCTTCGATTTCGACCTGTGTGCTGTTCATGCAGCAGCCATCCAATCAGCATGCATCAATTCAGAGGAGCGGACCCACAATTCCCAGATTTTCCTGCATTGGATTGGCCGGAATCCTCGGATGGCCCCACAAAATAACGGCCATTGACGACTGCTCATTGGTCATGCCGCGCCCTCTCAGGCTCTCACCGAAGGCTCGACACGCACTCACGATAGGACCGAAGCCAGTGCAGGACTCTCAGTGGTCCTGTCAATGGCATCGAGTCGCTGAAGTCAATGAGGATGAAGACGGGAGACAAAGACAATTATCCTGCGGGCACGCGCCGTATTATACCACATACACGCAATGCACCCGGGTCATCCTTATCCTGCTGGACTGTTTGGAGCAGTGATCGGGGTGCCAGTAGTCCTGGACAATTGTCGCCGGCCAGTTGGGGGGCAGAGGTAGGTAAGCCTCACTGCCCCACGCTCTTTCCTTCACACTGCAAACCGCTACGGCGAAGCTTGCACAGTTGTACGGTGGGTGCTTCGCATCTCGTCTGTTCACGCTTCCGAGTTCCTCACCAAGCTCCCCCCTCTGCCCTCCGCGCCCTCTTTACTGTGACAATCCCCCACAATCTCTCCCTTCTCGACATTCTCTTCTCGCAAGCTTCTCATCGCCGACAATTGCTTCCTCTCGACAGGATATTGCTATCATTGCGCATCAAAAAATGTACGTTGCTGCCGCTCCATGGCTTCGATTCTCCAGATGGCTTGCTGACTGCTGCCTAGCTTCTCTTTCACCATGGCAGCTCAACACCAGGCCGCTGGACGAAATGCCCAGATCGTCGCCACGGACAAAGATGCCTCGAATATTCCAGGCTGCTACTCGACATTTGCGACCGGGTCTTTTTCTCAAAACTATGATTCACCGTCATCATCCCCGCCAAATAAATTCAAGGACAGCGGATATTGCACTGCGGAGGAGCCATCCTCCCCACGACTCGATTATGAAGACTTCATCCTGTACGAGGATGAGCCTCCATTTATTGACGAGGAAGCCTCTATGATTCCAAACCACGGTTCTATCTACAACGGCACTAACAACAAGAAAACTGCTTGGGTCCCAAAATACGCATCTTACCCTCCCAACTCGGGATCAGGCAGCAGCGTCAACCAAACTGCCAACACCGACCATTTTCCCGCACAACCCTCATTATTCGGGGATTACGAGCTCGTCACCGGTCCAACTCCCCTCCAGCAGTGGGTAATAACCCCGCATCGCCATGAAGCAAATGCATATCTCTTTGAGCAGCCACCGTATCCCGCTGACCGCCTTACTTCACCAACTCCTCCGTCGCCTACAAAGCGACGCCGGACAAAGTCGAAATCGAGGAAGTCGAGTCATCGTAAGCACTGAGTTGCTTATCTATTTCGCAATATACGGACATCAACGCATGCATGCACTGAAAATGTGCTCTGAACTTTAATCACGACTTAACGGCTATAACACTGAAATACATGTTTCTACCTTCCTGTGCACTGAAATACTGTGCCTTCATACCGCATCATATCACATCACTCACATACGATTTTCAACCTTCCGAGATTGGATACGATACCATTTTTGCATTTCTAGTCGGTACTTTGGCGGACAACTCTTTCTTGCTTCGGTTTTCCTTCTGGGTTCGGCTTTGAGTTTGGGTTGCATTTCTCCTTCTGCATTATCATTTCCCATTTATGAGCGAGAGTGAGCGAGGCGTTTTTAATGCTGATGTGGGGAAGAGAGCGCAGGACGCAGTTGGCCAGCGGTACTGGTGTTAATACCCAAAAGTTGCCTTTTTTGGTTCTTTTTTATTACTGTTTTTACGTTGGTTGCCATTTATGGATGATTGCTATTACATACCCGCTCCACACTTTACTGCGTTGCACTGCGATGGGATGGGATGCGATGATTTTTACATATACATGTCGAGGAATGAATCTCACGATTTTTTTGGGAGGAGAGGGATGGATGGACGGGAAAAGCAGGGAGGAATTAGGAGGGGGAATATGAGATAGGATGAGATGAGATGGGATGAGATAAATGAATAAAAATTCTTTCCGTCTCAACTTTATCTGACCTCAACGTTAATTTTGGTTTTGGTGAGAGAGCTGTGCCGTACTATAAGGTGACTCATTTCCTTCGTAAACGAGGTGAACATGCCGAACCTGAACCTGAACCTCGACTTGGTTCACGGGTCGGGAGAAGAGGTGAACACCGAACCTGAACAGTGAACACAACCAACGACCCCGCAATATCGCCACCCCTCCTTCTACCTCCGTAATTGCAACTGTCGATCATTGTCGCCACTACAGCCTTATGCTACCTTATCTTATCTTATCGCCCTGCATCCCCGGACGGATCGGGTCGAGTCGGGTCGGGTCGTCGCCACCGCAATTTATCTATTTACATTCCTAGGTCCAATAGAGAGATACTCTTAAGAGCTACCTGCGTACGGTACCTAGGTGGGTTTAAAACCTTAAATGTATTGTACTTGTATTGCACTGTTATGTATTTAGGTTTTAGGAGTGCTGCTTATGACTTATTAGGGAGAAGGAGAGATGGAGTAGAGAGAAGGAGAGAGAGGGGGGGGGAAGGGAGAGGTGGAAAAGTGGATAGAGTGAGGTTATTGTACTATATATATTGTATCTAATAGTATTAAAAAAGTGAAAGAATTATTTTATTTTAACTCCAAGTTAAGAAAAGTAGTATAAAGATTTAAGTTTTAGAGATAAGATTTATTAGGATAATAAGAAGTAATAGTAGAGATATATATATTTAGTGAATAAAAACAATAGATGTGTAGAAGATAAAGTAGAGAGTGTTTCGGGTAAGGCCTTGTATGGACTCCGCACCAGCTGCTGGTACTGATAGTTGCTTTTTCATAGCTGTGATGGTATTTTTGATTGAATCTGTTTTTAGACTATTTTATATATCTGGTTGATGTAGGGAGTTCAGGGATTCTATCTATCTAGTCTTGTAATGGAATTGGGTAAATGTGCGGTCTGGCATGTGTGTTTGAAAGGGGAGGAGTGGTTGTAGGTGTTTGCGGGCTGGGGTTGAAAGAGATGTCGATGTTGTGGTGAAATCTTAACGTCATCTATGTAGCTGGGTGAGGTGGTACGCGTATCTCTGCGCTGCGGCATCTCAATTAATGGGTACTCACTCCCTGCTCTCTGCTTTTACTTACGCCTCATTTCGTCGGCGCGATAACCGGCGTCCGCGGTACGCCGCTCACAGTATTCTCATCCCCACCCCGACAAACCATACCCATTCCTCTTCGA
>JAAMPI010001573.1:0-12866 GCA_013054445.1 Cudoniella acicularis | reverse complement strand
TTTAATGGAATACACTCGTTTTTGACTCGAAGACCTTGGAATTTCAACAAAGGTGCTGTATTCACGAAGAAACTAAGCTAAGGAGAGAAAAAGGAAGAGGTGTCCCGTAAGGGGTCTATATACAGGAGGTGAGTGCTGGTAAGCGAGGGCACGTGATAAGGGGTCAGGGGCCGCGTCGCAGCCTCTGTTATATATAGTACTATACTATTAGGAGTCTCCTTAGTCGTAAGACTGTATATCAAACTAGGTCTGTAATAAAGTTATATCTTATTGTCAGTCGGTAGGGCTGCCAGTTAAAGCTGCAACCGAAGCTTACAATTATCGCACTTCGCTTGCGCTGATGCTGGCACTGGCACTGGCGAAGACGAGTCGAGTCGAGTCTCGGGGCCTTTGATCATGTGGCAGCTGGTTGCGAGCAGCTGACTAAGCACGTGACACCGGCTCCCATTTCGTACTCACCGCCGCTAGTTTAATTCTTTTAATTTGGAATATTTTATCATTATTTTAATTCTTTTTTTTATAATAAATTCTAATATATTTTTTAAACTTTTATTATTCCTTATTAAACTCTTTATAATATTAGTCCTTTTAAATATTATATAGGGTGCTACTTTACGTGTCTAGAGGCGTTCTATCATTGCACCAAAATCCAATTATTTTTGATACACAATACAAGGCTTTAAAGTTTTCAAACCATGGATTTTCCTCTTTATTATATACCTACAAATCGGGGTTTTTTTTATCAAGCGATCAGCACCATTGTTGCGGCTTCTTTATTTGGTCGCGGGTCATACCGGCTGTTGTGCGGGTGGCCAGCCGCTGCATGATGCTCAAGAGAGCACAAATTCGCCCAATGGCTAACCTTACCGACACTGTGTAACCCTACACCGCTTATTTTACAATTGCTTGTTTGACCACACGAAATCTTTGCTCAGTCTTTTCCCGATCAACAAAGAAAAATGGCTAGCAACTCAATATGGCTGCAACCCGGACTGAACCAGAATCAATTTGTTGCTCTGACGAACCTCCTTTCCCTTCGCAGCAATGGCCAAGTTGAACCAACCTCAATATATGAGGAGTCGGACCCTGACGAGAGAACTTACGATGGCGACGACTCCGAGAGTATTGATACATCAGTTGGCCAGCAACTATCCGGCTCAGGCAATGACACGCTTAAGAGGCAATTTCTGGACGATGTTGCGGAATTCGCGGCCAAAGAGCACGGCGCCCGTTTTGTAGCTTGTACAGCGATGAGAGAGCGTGAAGAAGACGTTGAAATTTTGATCGCTCGAAATACACCTTTTGAGCCTTCTGATTTTGAATTCTTTGATAAATTCAGCGATTTGGTGAGTAGTTGGTCGTCACATCAGCACACGTCACCAGCAATCGAAACCAGGTCTTGGATCGTCGAATGGACCAATTACTTCTGGGATATATTCTCTGCGAAGAACGGTAGGAGCCAAAACCATATATGCGATCTAGGTTAACTCTTGTAGCTTCACAGCCATTGTCCGTTGAGGATACAGTCTGGCACGATATGTTGAAATATCACGCTATTCGAATCAAGAGCACATATATTCCAAAATTGAAGCGCAATTTCAGAACATGCCCTGTGATTCTTGTGAGTCCCGAGGACACCCGTATGGGAAGTTCGCTCGCAAAAATCGAGAACCTACGTCGACTTATATTTTCTATCAACGACCTGGACCTCTCGTATCTCGATAATTTGAGCCGATTTGTTCTCGAGGCAAACCAAGTGCGAAAATCCAACTATGCAAAAATCATACTTGTGGACTCACAGCTCGCGACAAATGAAACCAGAAAATTGTGGGAAAGCATTTATTTCCTTGGCAGACTCCGAAGTGCGTTCGAGAGGATGACTAGGGTTCTTTTGACTTTTCCAAGTTTCGAGAAGGTTAGATTCGTCCCTCTTCCGAAAGCAAATATCACAGCACAATCACTCAATAATCCTCTTGGTCTTGAGAAAACACTTCGACTTTTAGATCTAAATATGACCGCTACAACCGTAAAAAACCTTCTAGGACCCAGCTGACCATCAAAGGCGCAAGAAAGAAGTTTGCCGAGATACAGGGGCAACAGCTTCATGTACACGCCGAAGTTCGGATGCTGCTTCACCTGTGCTCGACTAGTGGTTGGCACGCCAGTGCTTACAATTACATTGGCTGCAGTAAAAGAAGTTGCTTCATGTGCTGGAAGCTGCTCCGCACGCATAGAAGATATTCGACTCGAGGTTGTCATGGGCGCCTTTACAGCCGTTGGACGGTTCCCGAGTTTACAGATCTCGCAACAGATCAAGCCAAAGTCCTTGGAATGACTTTGGTACAAGTCCAAAACTCACTGGTAAAGAATCTTGGCTCCGACTTTCAACACCCTGAGCGCCTGCAGAAAACTTCAGTCGTTGGAGGTAGCAGTATAATCGGTGACGGCTCGGCTGTAAAGGAGGCCAGAGGTTCAGAACTATCACATCGGGAGAATGCTTTGACACAACAAAGAATTGCGTTGTCATTTGAAAGGTAAGTTTACCATACTATATATAATTTACAACTGCCGGGGGGGAAAATGCAATAACCTGAGAAGAAACTAGGCTTGAAAGGGAGCGAGCAAAGAACACACTCTCAAAGGCAGTAATAAACCCAGTTTTGGGAGAATACGGCCCGGTCCTTGCTGATTTGTTACATTACCCGGACGGGCCCGACCGATTGTCAGGAGGACCTCGAGGGGGATCCGCATCGTACCTTAGTACTCTTCGTCGTGCATTCACACCAGGAGATTACCTGTACCAGGATTGTATGGATGACAGGATGCCCGATGATCCAGGTGTTCTTGAAAATTTTGGATTTCAGAACTTGCCATCCTACCACGATCGAACCAAGCTGCTAGGTCTCTACCAAGGCTTAGTGAGGGGCCTGGAAATTACAGCGGAAGACTTAAACCTCTGGCAACAAGAAAAATCACTTATTACCAATATTATCCGCGTGTATAGTGAGGCATCTTCGTTTAAGGGGGGAATCTACTTTCCGTGGTTTCTCCAAAATACGCATATCCTGGAGGATCAACGAGATCCGAACGACGTTAAGGCATACATGCGTTTCATTGAGGAGGCACAAACATTCTTAGAGCCTGATGATCAAAAGAAACACTGGAGGGAGCTGCAGCCTAGAGCAAAACAATACTCTTTCGAGATTCTCTGGATGGCTCTGATGGGTGCGAGACCAAATCCAGTTCAAGAAACGTGGTTGAAATTTGGGTTCTGTGCCTGCAGAAACGAAGTCGAGGAGAATAAGCTTGGTGCAATATATACTAGTCTTCTTACTGATCAACATAAAGGTTCTTCGGTTCCTCAACGTTTCAGATCCAAACCCTGTACTTTTACGGAGTTCTGGCAAGCATATGAGTCTGGCGGGTTTGTGAAACTCATGGAGGACAAAATTCAAAACCGGTTTGCGGACATCGGAGAGCTGCCTCTTGTTAGAGAATACCTGAGTCACCCACCAAGCAACATGAACCTATCGGTTTGGAATCTCAAACAATTCTTGGAGATAAATGACTACACAGCATACCCTCCTATCGAGCCGGTAAAGGTTGATTACGGATTCCTCAACTGCCAGGGATTTGAAGAGATCTGTACCCTTGCAGAGATATACAAGAGGCTTCTCCGAGCTGCGAACCCCTTGGAGTTGCACGAGGCATGTATAGAGAATCGATTATTCGAGCTGGCACATAAATATCACAGCATGGACGGGGATCATCGGAGGTTGATGAACAATTCATATTCTAGGGAGGTTATGCTAGAATCGTCAGTATCAGCGATAACCCACATGTACAGTACATGTTGAATGAAGGCTGATATTTTGTAGTTTGGCACAGAAGAAATTCTTTGTGGAAGATGGCAGCGATGGCCGCGAGGTTTCATTCACTGAATTTCGTGAATTGTCGGGTCTTCGCAACTTTCTACGTCCAGATTTGCCTGATTAATTTGAGTGGTAGTCTCATTTATAATCAAAAGTAAGGAGTCAGGAGAATAAAACACTACGCGACTCGGTTTGTCCAATATTAGCTATCCCTTAACCCACTAGATCCATATCAACGACAAGCTTCCCTCCCTCTCCCCTCTTATACACTCCCACAAGTTCATTCAACCCACTCAACCCAAAACATCTAACCTTCGCTCTAACCCCCTCCTTCGCAGTAAACTCCAACATTTCCCTCAGAGTCCAACTACTCCCCACCAGACTCCCCACTAATACCAATCCTTCTACACACCACATCCCTCGCCTTGAACATAAACCCCTTTTCCGAAAATGAAACAACCACGCATTTCCCCCTATTTCTCAACAACTTCATCCCGTAATCAAATACTTTCTAACTCTCAGGCAGTATAATCATAGCATCGAGTCCCATTTCCGTTCTCTCAGCCTTTCCATCCTCTTTCCTAACTTGCTTCACGGTATTCGCAGCCGTCTCGGTTTTAACATCTACAATTCGTACACCGGTATCAAGGGATTTGGCCAATTCCAAAGGAGGGGAAGCAGTTTCCATCCTCAACACTTTAAAGCCCATTTTCACCGCGAACTGCAAGCCGAGATATCCTAAGCCGCCTCCACATCCCATGATTCCCACTCTTTGCCCGGGACTCAACCCGCATTTTTTCAACGCAGCGAAGATAGTGAGAGCAGCACACATCAAGGGTACTGTTTCCACCACTGTCAAGCCTTAGGGTATGGGGGCTACTTGCCGAGAATCAACAACAGCGTATTCGGCGAAGCCGCCTACGCGACTAATTCCATAATTCCCGGCGCTGGGGCAGAAGACCGAGTAACCAGCGGGATCCTTTTCTGGATTTGCTTTGGAGGGAGGGAAGGAACACTCGACGCATTTACCGCAAGGGTGGAAAGCCCGACCGGGAATTCCTACTCTGTCGCCGATTTTAAAACTGTGCGGGGTGGCTCCAGAGTCCGGTGTGAAAGACGGTAATGCGACAACGGTACCAGCGAATTCATGGCAGGATATATGTGGGAATGTGGATGGGATAGGTGGCATGAGTCCTTCTGCTAGGACTGCATCGGTGTGGCAGTATGATGCCGCGTTGACTTTGATGCGGAGGTCATGTGGCGAGGTGTGTGTAAGGAGAGGGACTTCGTGGAGTTCGTATGGTTTTTTGAAGGCGGGCAGGACCTGTGCTTTCATGAGCACTGGATGGCTCAGATTGGTTGCCATTTTGTTGGCCGGATATATATAACTCATCCTGATTAATTGAGTGGAGAATCTAAGGAAGACTTTGAATCACAGTCGTGCAGTTCAAATTGAGAGTCTGAAAAGGTAACCCCGCCACTTTACTTTTTGACTCTGTTGGTTATGTCTCTTCGCGAGTTTTCATGAGAATCTCCAATTTGGGGTCACTGGAGAGAGGGTTGATCGAGAAATGGGAACTCGGACAGGAACTGCGAGATGAAAGCAGTAGTGCCATAAATTGCCATACTGCGGGGAACCCTGTCAATCTTAGGCAAGAAAAGAAAAGCGAACTCAAGCAGAGATAATGACCAGAAAAAAGGTGCAAAGGATCAAAAGAACCTGCGTTATCGTTATAAATCCTTTTTTCAACATACAGCAAATTGTCAGTGAGAAAAGCAAAATTCAAGTCGGTATTTTACGCCGAGTAGGTGCAGAAGCTTATCAAGCCGCCAAATTCAACCAAATAATTTCCCTAGCCTTACAGTCTTGCTAGTCCTACTGGTTTCCTACTTCACATTATAGTCAATCTCATGAGATCCTTCTCATTAAAAATCGAGATTAGTGATAGTAGCATTGCAAGGATGGCTCCTGCCACTACACTACACTAACGACGAAGGAAGTCAAGCTAATATGGACTGGAGAGTAGAAATGAGCAGACGTAGAGTGGTAGGGAGCGGACGATGAAGGCGCGTGAGGATGAGATGAAGCGAGGGTGAGCAAAACGGCAAAGGGTCCGTACATAGTGGCTTGTCCTACGCACCAGGCAGTGCGAGAATTCGGGCCAAGAACAAATAATCATCATCAACTAGTTATCAAATCTTAATCCCAACTTAAGTGAATTCAACTCTTGCTCGGAATGGTGAATCAGGCCCGCTTTATCAGGAATTAAAGAGTAAGTTAAAGCGAGAAAGAGGTGACCTATATCACATAAGGGCCCGAATCTGTACCCTAGGCTTCCTCTGAATACCTGGGAAATCCAAAGTATATTATTGTAGAATCAGCTCGGTGTCAGGGTTGTAATAATCAGAGGAACTTAAGTATGCGGCTACTGTGATTCTTCAGCTTCGTGAGACTTATACGAATGGATGGGATCAAGGGTCAAGGAACTATAATAGTACTCAACTTGTCCTGTCACCCAGCGTAAGGCAAGTCAAATCACATAGGAAGATATCGTGGTGGATGTGACGTGGCGATATACAAAGTGTGCGGCAGCGCAAAATCATTATTTGTCGGCACTTTAGAGATCACGGAAAAGGGTTATAATAGAATGAAATAGTAAAGCTTACTATGTGTTGTGTAGTTTATACTTCTTCTTACTACTTCAGGCCGGGGTATTCCGAATCTAAATACAACAACCCGAACTACTTCGGCTTGTAATGCTACAACTTGACGTAAAACAACTTCGAGTATAAAGCTGGGAGCAATACTATTTATTACACAGCAATCCCAAATACTCTAGCATGTAATGTAACAACCTGAAATAATCTTATCCTAATAACCCTCGACTTATAGTCCGCTCTCTCTTTGAAATTCTTAAAAGATTTAAAGGCAAGCTGAAAGCACATTAGCCGGCAAAAGCCCTGTAATGTTCACATTTGACATAGCCCGAGTTTTACCCCAGAACAGCTCAACAAACATATGGGATAACTGGGTATCAATTGCCTTTTGGTTTTCCTCTACTCACGCCCCCTCGGCTCTCGTCACGCCTCTCCCACGATTTATTTGCACCATTTTATCCTCGCCCGCACTGACGATTCCAACATCTTTATCCCAAACAACCCCGAATACCTTGATTCCCTCTCCACCAACAAGTCGTCTGGAATCCGCTTTCTGGCTTTCTCTCTCAACAACATATACAGCCTCACCAACCAAACCACCACCTTCGTCTTTCGTTCCTTGCCTACTGCTCCTCAGATCCCACACTCTGCAAGTGCCATCGTGGCTCCCTGAGATCAAACCGTAATTGCTTTCTGGATCCGGTGACAAGGAGACAATCTTGTTTGTGTGCCCACGGAGAGTCATTACTTGAGTGGAAGCGGCTGATATCCGGGGGTCGAGAAGCGTGATGTGTCGAGCGCTTGTCCCTGCAGCAAGCAATTGCGTGCTAATACCCGGTAGTGCTGTGAGGGAAAGTAGGGGGTGTGAGGCTGTTCTCTTATCTACCAAGCTCGAAGTCGCCAGATCAAACGTGCGGACTGTATGGTCTTGAGACGCAGAGTATGCAACCGTTGAATCAAGCGGATTGAAAATTGCTGCTGTGGCTGGCGCAGTATGCGATGACATGAGGGACAGAGGACCCCGCTGCGGGGTAGAAGTCGAGGTTGTAAGCTTTCGTCGTTTCGCTGTCGGTCCAGAAGTCAAAAGCTCGGCGGGTGCAGCTGGTGCTGAAGACTTTTGCGTCGTCCATAATCCAATTGAGCCATCAGTTGAAGCGGAGAGTATTCGATTCGAGGGTCCATGAACATCAATCGAGTCAATGCTTCCTTTGTGCCCATACAACTCCATCGTAGGTTTGAGGTCCGCAGTGAACCCGTCTTCAGATTCTGTATATTTCCATATTCGAATTGTTCGATCCAAGCCCGAAGACGCAATTTGCGAGGTCGAAATAAACTTCGCAGATTTTATGCTTGATGTATGCCCCCCAGCGCTTGATGAAACCGACGTCGTAATCGCCTGACCTGATTTATTCCACACTCTTAGCAAACCGTCATAGGAGCCTGAGAGGATTCGCTCGTTTCCCGCAGTGATCCCTTGAACGTCCCAGCTACCTGCTGTTGAACTCCCAGACAGTACATCCACGCAGCTAACCCAATCATCGTGCTCAAAGCTGGCTTCGTATAAAGGCGGAATCAAACTTCGCACATATTGGAGATTCAAGGTCGTTTCTGAGGACAGCCCGTTGGCAGTGAGATACTCGTCGAGGGTTGTCCGGAGAAAGGTGCCATTGATGAGGAAGTCGAAAGGGATCGGGGCGGGGGTGTCGAGCATCGACTCGGAGTTGAGGATTTGTGAGAGGCCATATCTTCGAACATCTGAAGAAATCCCTGCATCAGCGAGAAATTCCCATAATTGGAATCTGGGGATAGGTTCATACCGGTTGGCACAAGCAGCTGGCGCTTTCCCTCGGGCAGCTCTATGTCGATAGAATTGGTGGTAAAGTACACCTGCACTTGGCCCTGCCGGGTGGAAAGCTCATCGCTGTCGGCCATAGCGGTGGTTGAGGGGAAAATAGGATAACTCGCGCTGTTGATGCTGGTGGAATTTCTTCCGTGTCGTTGCGAGTCAATTTTTAAAAAAATTTACGGTGGTCCAGGAAGACCAGTCGCGCATCAAATACGTCGTACTTTATTTCGACGTCATCCAATGGCCATCTATCTCTATAAAATTTCTTCAATCGGCTTCAAAGAATAAACATTGAACTTCTGGCTTTTTACAATCCAAATTAAGGTGCAGTGCAAGTGCAATCCAACTTCTGTTCAATCTCCATATTCTTCTGCAAGCGCAGAAGAATGTGTTCGTACTGCGATTTCCGAAGTTTTGCCCCTTCTCCATTGCTTCTCGAGTTCTCAGGCCCTCATGTTTTAACCAGTGGCTTACATCTCTAATTAATGGAATTTCGGATGGGAAATCAATCACATGTTTGATCGTCAGCATCGACGAGCATTCCTATTGGACCCGGTCTCTTGATTCAATTGCTCAAAGAAGCGAGTGGCTTCATAAGCCATTGGCGGGGCCGATGAAGGCGCTTGTGCTCTTGCCATTTTAGGCTCCAAACGGTATTGAGACATACCATGCCAAACTTGGCAGTCTGAATCAATTTCTGAGACTCATATGGGGCTGGGCTGAGCCAAACCATATCATCTGATTCATCTCAGCCTAGAACTCTGCTTCTCACCAACCCTCAATCCCCGCAATATTTTCTCGTGCCTTCGAGGCTATTGCCACATGTCTGCAAAATATAATTATCAAACGAGTAGCTATCCTGTGTATCCCCAAAATATCAGCAGTGGCGTAGGCAACCCAAATGCCGAATCTGCTAATTCAAAAAAACTGGCGGTAAAAGTGCCCCTGCCCCTGCTAGTTTCCTTCGTGATAGCCGGTTGCATTGGTGTTGCTCATCACTTTATTTACTCATTCCTAGACGGACATCTGGCAGAGAATCAAGCAGTGAGCAGTTTATCAACATATCAGTAGCAATCTTCACCATCCATTCTAGATCCAGCTAACAAAGCTTTGCGTAGTGGATACTCAGAGCCAGAACTGCTTTGGCCTACCTAGCAAAGCTTCTGTTCAGGCTTTCTATTGGATCTGCTTTTACGCAGCGACTTTGGCAATCATTGAGGTCCAAAGATTTCACCCCGGGCGCTATTGATAATTTGTTCGATCTGAAGAACGGCCCGACACGACTATTAAAGTTTGAAATTCTGGCGAGCGCTAAAATTGCTATTCTGCTAGCCCTTTTAGTGTGGTACGGCATCCTCCCCGAGAATGTCTGTTTGCAACTTTGTATGTTAATACAAGTAATAGGCTTTACCACTCCTTCCGATTATCGCCCCTGGGAGCATTTCTGTTAGTGCTACAACGAATGCTCTGCCGGTCACAATAGTTCCTATTCAGACACTCAATTTCTCTCGATCCTATGACACCCCCCTTATCGGATCGCCTACCTATACTGTCAATTTCGCTGACATCCAGGGTAATGGCGCAACGTTCAATGCCTACACCGGACCATCATCTCGCGCAAAAGGCTTGATATACAGCACTGTCTACGGGGGCCAGATTCTCACGCCTGACTCGCCTTGCGGATCAAACTGCACTTTCAATCAGACATTCATTAGACCGGCTTACCAGTGTCAAGATGTCGACTATACCAAAGCAAACCCCCAAAACCCTTTCTGCGGCGAACAGCCTTGCGGCGAATCGCACTTCTCTTCCCCCACGAATAATGCTTTTGATATCGAATGGTAACGGCCCAAAACTCATCTGGAGCCACGTGCACAGACTGTACTTGGGAAGCATGGATGGATGGGAAATTATGGGTCGAGTACCAATACTTATTGCCACAATACAGAATACGGACCGGGGATCCCCCAATGAACGCAACCCCAATTCCAGATTCTGGGTTCGAGAGGTATTAGTTTGTGTGCCAGTCTTATAACGCCACGTACAATATTCAAAGAACCTACGTTAACTTCCAACAAACTGTCGAAGGCCAATTAACGTATAGTTCCTAATATAATCAACATCTTCCTGAGAGAGATGCAGCTAATGATTCTTTTTAGGTTTTTAAATCCGCTCAATTACAGCTATGAAGGATTCGAGGGTGGGCTCGATCTAGACCCTTACGCTGAATATGCCACCCACCAACTCCTGTACTCGATCCTTTCCGGTCAAATCGGTCTTGACGGACAAATGCGTCCCATCGACACCACTAGACTTGGCGGCACACAACTCGTAGAATAGCAACCATTCCTCAACCAAACACCACTAGTTCTGATGTCGACAACAGCCCCGGTTCCATTGGCATCCAAAAGCCTATTCTCAATCTCCGCGCCGCCATCGAGCAGCTCCACCTTCACACTCTCCTCCGCGCCCAGCTGTTGCTGTTCTTACACGCTAGTTGGAGGATGATTGGCACAATAAAAGCCGAGGGAGGCAACAATGCCCACAACTAGGTACTCAGGCAACAACGCCATTGTCCCGAAATAAGTCGCCGACCCAAGGAGAGCATTCCAGTCCGAAAAATAGTTGTACGAATTGAATGCGGATATCAGGCCGTAGACCGCGCGGAGGACAAGTGGAGGCATGGCGATGAGGGCGCCATAAAGGTACTTTTTGGGGGGAAAGAACTATTGTTAGACTATGGAGAAGGGGAGAACGAAAGGGGAGAAAAAAGAGGGGTTGATTTACAATTCTCTTCTTCGGCTCAATGGTATTTCGGATATAAAAGATAATGAACAACACTATAAAAGTAAGAACAACACAGCTGAATGAGATATATACCGCTTTGTTCAGCACCACGTTGGCGCTGAGGTGCTTCGGTTGGTCGGCAAGTGAGCCAGCTGCAATTAAGAGCCCGACGGCGGACAAGATGGAAATTCGCAGAATATTGAGGACGGTCCAAATTCCGTGGCCCTGGGGGAAGTCCCAAACCCTGGGTGGAAAATATAGAGTTAGATTTGCGTGGTTGGTTCATTTTGGTGAAGGAGGGGACTCACATGAGACGCAGAAGGCCCATCGAGGCTACAATGAGAGGAATGAGGCCAATGCTGAGGAGAATTATGCTTGTAATTATGAGGCCAAGGTTGGTTTGGTCGTTTTGGATGAGGATGATGACGAGGATGCCGCCTACTACTCGAACTTTTTAGAATTGTTAGTGCTGTCACTTCGGAGTTTTGTGTCTCAGATGAGAAGAGATTTAGAATGACAAAACCGGAACTTACTGATCGAAAATGGTAGGAGTGCGAACCAGGGCATTCGCGGTCGGTTATTCTAGTTGCGTATGAGGATGTAGATGACGAGGGGAACGATGGGTGCATAGATGGCTACCTGCGCAATGGGCGACTACTGTGTGAGGGTTTAACATAATTACTTTCCGATGCAATGACTGATGTGATCCGAGTTCAAACTTTCGGATGTCATAGTAAAAACGAGAAATTACTCAAAAAACGAGTCGATGACAAGGGTTTCTATTTCTTGGTTTAAGAAATTCTTAGAAATTTTCAGCCCTACGGATTTCAATTGACTCCAAGTTGCCCATCACGCTCTATAAGAAATTATTTCGGCAACTTCTAAGTTGCGAACAGATCGAGATACTCAAGCTAGAGCGTGGGGGTTTCGACTGAGACGTACAGGTGCCGGTCTCAGAAATTAGAGGGCTGTTAAGCTGATTATCGGGCTATTGGTTTTTTAATGCATTTTTATAAGCGTGTAAGGCTTCTATATATTCAGTTATCTAGAAAAGACAGAATTTCCCTTTCCGTGAAATATCTTCTTTAGTCATTACTTAATCTATGGTAATTTATCTAGTTAGATTTAGAGACAAGACAAGAAAAGTGTAACCGGGCCGCAAGGGAGCCAAACAAGCCCCTTTGGGTGCTAAAATAACCTCTCAATACATACCCAGGACTCAGGAGTCAGGTTGATTACCTGCTTCCTCCCTTCGAGTATTCCCGATAAGGCAGCCTTGCTTATCTTCCTAAAAAAAACGGTTTTCAAATTTCGTGCAGGTTAGGATTCGGGTTTAACAACCTGCTGTTCATACATAGCCCGTACTCGGTACCCTAGAAGATAGTCAGCGCCTCACGTGATCAACGCCCACACTGCTAGCATGGCGGGAACCAATCGCTTAAGGCTACTTTGTGTAACCTTGAAGTTTGTGCCTACGAGGCTCAACATGTACTTTCTCCCTACTCTCCACTCCACATCCACAGCACTTCAACCCCAAAAATCACCACACTCACAAACAACCAACAGTCTATCGCCGCGCGTCCCATCGAAATGGATCTCTTCAGTGCCATCCACACATGCCTCACAGGGCACTGCCTTGACGATTCCTCAACTCCAACTTCAACACAGCCTTCCCCGCACATCACGACCACCGACCTCAAAGC
>JAAMPI010001572.1:0-12869 GCA_013054445.1 Cudoniella acicularis | reverse complement strand
GGCGAGGGGGATGCGGAGGCTGAAGCGATGGAAATTGATTGATCAGCGGATTGATTGACTGACGTCATGGGCGGGTGGAAGGTGTGGAGTTGTGGGTTGAGAGGAAAGAGAGGCAAACATACTTATTTACATACGCACATACGGCATTTACGGGTAAGATCAACCAGATCAGCGGAGATGAGATCGAGCTTACTCTCTTGTCTTCGCGTCGAGATCTAACCTACTCCATCCATATATCTAGAATCTATCTAGATAGATAGCATAAAATGGTATAGATGTATTGTATTTTTGGTGTTTCTTTTGCGCTTTTAGTGACAGAGTCGGGAGGAAGTGTATTACGTTGTAAACTTTATGTTTCTCTACATCTTTCTTTCTTCATTACACCTTCCTATCAAATCCCCTTCTGGATTGACCAAGAATTCATCTAAACACTATCCACCCCTTGTACCCCTTTCACCTCTTTCACTCAAACCCTCAACCAACAACTCCTTATCCTTCAGAAAAAAGCGAGAGACTCTCAATACCTCACGATTTGTGAGATATTATTACTTTTTTGCTCTTATCTTATGTTTCTTTTTGGCTTTTATTTGATGCTCTTTCGGCCTAGCTCTTTTACTGGTGGTGTGAGGTGTGAGGTGTGAAGGGAGGGGAGGTGAGATGTGGTATGTGAATACTAGAAGTTGTGAGTTGTGAGTTGTGTGGTGGGATGGGGTGTAGTGTGAGGTGAGGTGTAGTTTTAGCTAGGAGGAGAAAGAAGGAAAGGGGAATTTTGTGTTGGGTTGAGTTAAGTTGGGTTGGGTTAAGCTTTGTGTTTTGGTGCTTTTCTGCGCTCGGGGTTAAACGACAGGATACAAGGGAGGTCTATAAGATTTTTGTTCTGTAAAGGTAAGTGGGCAAATAATAAGAAAGGAAGAGGATGAGAATGGGAACCAGATTTCTATTTTAGAGGTTATTAAAATGTGAAGGGGCGAATAGGTTTTTCCAGGTAAGATAGAGTACAGAAAGAAGAAGGGAAAAGGGAGTAGGTGTTTATTTCTTGAGTTTTTAAATGTTTGGTTCTGCGAATAGGTGAGGTAGTTAAGTTGTCTGTCTCTTTTTCTTTTTCTTCCCCTTTCTATTGAAAGATTAAGGGTGTAGATTTAAGGGGGAGGAACGGAGGAAGGGAGGTAATTGTTCTTTATAGGATTGAGTCAGGTGATTAGTTCCCGTGCAGCCCCCAGTTCTCTTGTTCGTTGCCGGCTTCTCGATTCTTGATTTTTTTGGTCTGGGCACGTCCACCGCTTCTTGAAGGCATTGGCATCAGATTTGTGTTCCTGTAATTCCATAGCTATCACCGGATTTGGATACAAAGAATACAAAAGGATATAAAGTTTGAATGTTTTTATTCTTAATCAAATAGAGTATCTATCTATTTCCTAACCTTCTTCTTAACACTCTCAACCAAACCACTCAACTCCCCCTTCCCCTCCTTCTCCCGTTCATCACCACTCTTCCTCTTCTTACTGTTCCTACTAACCTCCTCATCCCCCTCATCACCAACATCCCTCTTCTTCCTCCCCTCCTCAAGCAACTTCTTCATCCCCTCCGTCCCCTTAAACTTGGGATTACTAGGATCAATAGCAAACTCATGATTCCCAAACAACCTCCCCGCAAACCGCTCATCACCGACATCCATCTCGAATCCCTCTTGCAATCCTCCTCTCTTACTCTCCCCTTTCTTCCCCTTCTTCTTCTTAGCCCTCTTCTCCGCACGTGCAATCTCATTGATGTCGAAATGGTCAACTCGTTCAGCTGCTTCCGTCGTGTTGTCTTGCATGAGTAATTCGAGGTTTGCGCGTTCGGAGGCTTTCGAGGCCGCTTCGGCGATTTTGGCTTCGCGTTTCTTAAGACGGGCTTCTTTACGCAGGGATTTAGAGGCTTTTTCCTTGACTGCTTCGTCAGTGGCGAAGAAAGGGTCGTCGAAGCCCAAATCTTCCTCCTCGTTCTCCTTCTCCCCTTCCTCATCAGCAGCTGGTGCATCGGGATCCCGGCCTTCACGTTTTGCTTTGGCCTTTTCTTTCCGCCTTGCCTTGCGCTCTTTTTCTTTTCGAGCGTAGGTTTCTGCTGTGGTTTCTTCAATAATGGGCTCATTTTCGAAAACACCCTTTTTCTCGGTGGAGGTTAGGCCTGCGGTGAATGTTATTTCCATGTCGCCTACTGGACCTGATGATTTTTTCTTTGGTGCAGGCTCAGCTGCGAGGCCAAGTGCTTCGCGCATTTTTTGGCGGGCGAGTTCCTTTTTGCTGAGCTTGGGCGTGTCTTCCTCGGCTTCAACCTCTTCCTCAGACTCATCTTCAGAGTCGCTGCCAAGGTATGCTCGTAGGTCATTTTCACCAATTTCTGCACGACTACCACTGAATGCCCGTTTTATAGCATCTTTGCGCGATGCTTCTTCTGGATCCATATCCCATGTTAGCTTGACTTTCGAGTGCTGCAAGGCGTCTGTAACGAATTCAGTGGGTCGATAGCCAGGAGGAACGCTATCACATTCATCGCGGGGCTTGTCATCGAAATCCGTTCCATCGGGAATGAAACGCAAATCAAAGAAATTAGCCGAAGAAAGATATTCGGTCCCGTCGACCGCCTCGTAAATCTTGATCGCTGTGTCGTCGTCTGAGCATACTACCACAGCATAGTAATATCGTAATCGTTCGAGCTGGTATTGTCGTAATGCTGCGCCATCGAAATCTTTTGCTTCGTCTTCTTGGATGAGATCCTTCTTGATTTTCTCATCAAGCTCTTCGTCGTCTTCGTCGTCCTCGCTGTCTTCAGATTCCGATTCGGAAACTTCCTCTTCCTCTTGTTTCTTTGCGAAAATCTCTTTTGGTGGTCCTTCTAATTCTTCTCGCTCCATTCGATCTTTGCCAAATTCACTGGGGTATATGGAAATTCTGTGAATCTTTCCACCGGTCGGAACAAAACTTGAGAAGACAGCCATGAGATCTGTTGATCGGATGTTGTCCCAGTCCAAATTGACAACAGCTATCCTTGAAGAGACCTCGCCCATTTCCACGGCCGTTTGTTCTGCTTGTAAATCCGGGAAAGCTGCCTCTTCAATATCGACCCCTCCATCTTCTTCATCCTCGTCATCCTCGTCCTCGTCTTCCGATGAAGAGAATCCTCCGCCTCGCGCAGGATCGTAGGATTTATCTGCGCGCTTCAATTCCTTTTCCACGACATCGTCGTCCTCAATCTCGATCGACTCCTCGTCTTCCTCGTCCTCTTCCTCATCAGGCACATATAACCTCTCTAAAGCTTTCTTCTTTCCCTCACTGCTTAATTTACGTCCATATCGATCAACCTTTGCGGTATTGGAGAAGTCCTCATCCTTTAGCATGCGCGAGAAACGCTTGTCGATTTTCGTTCGTGTGTGCTTCTTCGAGGGCAATCGGAATCGAGGATCGGTGGTAAAGTTCAAGAATCGAGAGTCATTGATTTCAGTAGATACAGCTGCAGAAGCAGCGCCTTTGGGTGCTTTTTGTTTGGGCATTTTGATATATGATTGAGCTGGATAGGATTTCGAGGTCACTGCTGAAAATCGGGGTTCATGAACTTTTTCTGCCGCGGAGAAGGCGGTGTGCTAGAATTGGAATGGTGTGAGATTTGTCATCTTCGGCTCTTAACTCCCCCGCCCCCTTTTCTGGACTTCCATTTTCTACACATCGCTGTTAAGTTTTGAACATTTACTCTACACCCCAGCACGCTTTCTGATATCACGGAGAATAACTCAACCTCCTTCTTTACCTCGTTCCAAAAGACATCCTCCCATTGCTGCAAATGCACCTGGTTTATTTTTGAAGGCCATC
Source organism: Cudoniella acicularis (assembly GCA_013054445.1). Classification (NCBI taxonomy): domain Eukaryota; kingdom Fungi; phylum Ascomycota; class Leotiomycetes; order Helotiales; family Helotiaceae; genus Cudoniella; species Cudoniella acicularis. The sequence continues at coordinate 9,024 of JAAMPI010001572.1, read as the reverse complement.
GGACGGTTCCATCGACGACCGGGATTTTACGGTCCCGGCATTCGAACACACTCTATATTTCTAGGAGATAGCCGCCTATCTTGTTATTTTGCAAACAAGACATATTATCCCAGTACGAGAACCTTGGTTTTCTTTTGGGAGCACTTCTCTTTATTCTGCACTCCCTTAACATCAAGCTTTTAAAAACGGGTTTCAAGATTCAAATGACTTCAGCAGTCACTTCTTCTTATTCGCACAACAAGCGAAGCGTCCGGACTGCGCTCCCTGACTATGTGCACCGCAAGGCGGATTGAACTCCTAGAAAATTACGATCACATTAGGAGTTTCGCGTACAACAGACTGTCATGGGTAATTTTATATTGTCAAACTATCCAGCCCTCAGGCTATTTATGATGTATTCCCATGCTGTTGCTCACACTACTCTCACCTTAGTCCCTTTTCCATTGCCTAATAATACCTCCCCGAATAACCTCCATAAAAGACACCATTTGGAGCTTGGCGATATCGCAGATCTCTAGCGCCATAGCCACGGCAGCCTTCGGCATAATTGTTGTCCATCCAAGCATCAATCCGATTTCCGCCTCTGTGATAGCCATCACTATAGCGACCTTGGGCATAGCGTTGAGGTCTTGCCTGACGCTGCGGCTGTTGTCTGCGACCACCCCAGTGCCATATCCTGTTGCTTTGGCCGTGAAAAGCGTTCCAGAAGAAAGGCATTTTGGTGTCTTTTCTGAGCTCTGAACTATGAACTATGTGTTGAGTTGATAGAAGCTCTGAGAATTCTGCGTTTTGATTTTTCCTTCGTTTGAAAAAAAGAGGAACTATCTAGAAAGTGACCATCAATTTATAATTATTTCGAAGTCGCGGTAATTCTCTTCTCTGGAAGAGTTTTGAATCAATCATGTTTTTGAATCAGCTAAGAGTTTGAGTAACTTCCTTTTTTGGTGTTTTTGATGCTGGAGATTCAAGCTGAATCCTACGCCTAGATTTCATTTGAATGTTTCATTATCTACATTCACTTGACTTCAACCCCTATCTTGAACTTGTTCAACGACAGATCTCTCATCGCTGCTGCGCCAATTTGGATTTTTGCAGGAGCCTTTAGACACATGCGTCAAGTTATGTAACGAAGTCAAATTAATCAACGCCTGTGCTTCTTCTGTTTGCAAGCAGTCTAACTTTCTCATTTCAGCAGCCTTAATTCTTTGTAGCATATATTTACTTCACTCGTTTTGGCTTCTGTTGAAAACAAGCCTTTTAAAAGGCCTCCAGACACCAGGATTTAAAGACCATACGGTGTAACTTCTCATTGAAAAACGGCACATTCTAGGAGACAGGTTAAACCTTTGTAGCGATATGATCACGTTAGAATCTTGTGCATCACGAAGTCTTTGTGGATGAGTTCATATTGCTAAACTATCCGAGCACCAGGCTATGTACCTACTTATCAACATCCCTTAACCACCTCAACTCAGACCGCTCCCGCCTTAATACCCGTAGCGCGGGCCCCAGCCTCCTCCGTGATAAAGCCCTCCACCATAAAATCCACCACCACCATAACCATAAGCCGCTGCGCATTTAGCCCTTATGCGTGCAGCTTGTCCTCTCCGCCAAGCCCTTCCATCCTTCTCGTCACCGCCATAGAAACCTGCGAACCGAGCTTGCTTGCCTCTCGTATTTGCATAGCCATCACAACCTGCTTGATAATTGTTGTCCATCCAATTATTGATTCCGTGTCTGTCACAGCGATATTTGTCAGGATAGCCTTGGCAGCCTTGTCGGTAATTGTTGCGGTTCCAATCGTGGATTCCACCTTGCCTTGGTAAGTGGTGTCTATGGCCGCCACTTCGGTGATGTCTGCTTGGTTGTTGTCTGCGGCCATTCCATGCCCAGATTCCGTTGCTTCGGCCTTGAAAGGCGTTCCAAAAGAATCTCATTTTGCTTGTTTCTTGAGTGTGTCGAGATGTTTCTTTTTGATGTTTTCTTGATTTGAAAAGGAGAGGAACTACATGGGAAGCGTGGATTAATTTATACTTTTTGCCCTCGTCCAGACAATACTACTCCTGAATCAGCTCCTGTTTCAATCAGCTGCGTTTTTGAATAACTATCGCTTCGTCTTCGCCGCTTTTGGAAATCTCAATTCCTTAGATTCAAGCTGCATTATGTAAGTTATTTTGGAATGTTGTAGAAAGTCTGCGTTCATTTACAGTGTTGCAAGAATCATCGTACGTTATCTACTAACAAGTGAATATTTTGCCACAGTCCAATTTTCATGTGGATTTGGTGACCGAAAAGTGACTACTTTCTAGGCTGGGAGATTTCTTTTATGCCCCCAGGCTCCTCATAGATTCACGGTCGCCAGAATCACGTATATTTCTGTTCTCAAATAACTAAGTGGCGGGCTTGGTGTTGATTTTCTGACTTCGTACCTTGGGAGAAATGCGAACCAAGTGGCCATGCAAGTAAATTCCTACGTCTGGGGGACCTGTCGTGTTACCTCAAGCATGTTAATGCTGACACGCTTTTCTGATTTGTGGCCAAGAAATCGTCCTCGCTTCTTTCTTTCCGGAACCTATTCACGTTTTCTCCAATTAACCAAGCCTTAACACAGTGTCAGAGGGTCGTCGAAATTCAATTATTCTCAAGGTAATCCACATTCCACGGCACGATTCTTCTCCGTTGACATATCATGCTTGCTTTGTTATGTCATGCAACCAATATCTTTTATATACAATTTTATTGTTCGGAAGGTCATGAATGTATCTGTCATCTGCCATATTGTAATTTCTCACACTGTCGGTCCTTCAAACCTTTCGGCTTGAGTTTGGCAGTACTTTAGGTGTCTTCTTTCTCGAATCAACCCTTCTCCAATGGCCGTGTTTCCCATGATGATGTTTTCCTTCGTGATGCCCACCGTGATGCTGCTTGCCGTGATGTCCGTGATGCGCTTCGTGATGTTTTCCTTCATGATGCTTTCCCTCGTGGTGCTTCCCTCCGTGGTTCTTTACGTGATGATATTTGTCATCATGTCCATCCTAGCCCCGCCGAAGCACACCCGCTCGTTGTTCACCATAATACCCCTGCCCATACGGCGGCTGTAGATTAGCTGGTTGCACTTGATATGGTTGCTGATACGGCTGCGGGCACGGCAGAACCGCCTGTTGCTGCGGACGACCTTGATTCTTCTTCTGCATCACCTTGTCAAGCACTTTCGCCATCAACCCGGCCTTTCTTTTCCGTCGGTGGTTCGGATACACGGCCTGTTGTTGCTGCTGCACTTGCTTCTTTCGGGCACGCTTCTGGTCCCATTCCTGCACCTTGTTGATAGCTTGGTGGAGCTTGTCGTATTGCGCGGGCCCTACCATCTTGATTCTACTGTGCTTTCCTGTATTGCACGTACTTGTTCTTTGTTTCGTAGATGGTAGGTAAAATCCTTGAGGTCAGCAGGGTCTGGGAGTTCTTCGTTATGGCTTTGTGGAGGGAATTATGAATGTGAAAAAGGCATTCTACTGCTGTCCTAATAGCAAATAGATAATCACATATGTTCCTTGCGATAGGGAACCTCTGAACCATGCATGCTTGCCATCACACTTTGACATTGTCTCGACTGATTGTATTGTTGTAACTCCTCACGAGGAATCACAAATCTCAGCTGATCAACACTCTAATACAGTAACGCGTAGTCATACCATCCTTGTATCCACTTCTCTCAAAACTCAGGTGTCAACTACTCTCTTGTAGTCTCTTCGCCCATCTGCAAGGCAATCTATCGCCGTCTCACAGCCGCCTTGTAGTATGATGCAAAAGCTTTGATAGCCTGCAGTTTCCGACCCCAAGAGAGCTCCCAGAATGACATAACCCTGATGCCAGACTCCACATCCATGTATCTTTCAGTAGCTAGCCGTGACAGAAATGTAATATAAGCGGTCACGGCTAGAGGCCAGCCATACCACCAGGCGTCTTCTTCAAATTCCTCCATTGGTAGCCATTCACCTCCCGGCAGGCTAACGTAGCACATTGCTTATTGTCTGATATTGTGTTCGACGGGAGATTGGTCTCAGATCGGGACTGAAATGAGTAGCTGTTGAGAAGCGCAGTGCGTTGAAGACTGTTGAGTTGAAGGGTGGCTCGTATTTGTGGAGGTTGGACGTGTCTAGTGACTTTGATAGATCGTGAACGAATAAAGGTCCTGTAGAGCATTGTTATGGAGTCAGTCACTGGTGGTGACTGAATTTATAATAATTGCGCGCAGAGTTTGACGCGTCAAGGGTAGTAGAGTCAAATCAAGGGAAATGGGTACTTACATTGCCCCTTTTGAGAGCTCGCTTAGCAAAAGCCTGTCTGCAGACGCCACAAACGTCAAAAGATCTTGACCATGCAACAGTTTGGTTAGAAAGCATGAATCATGAATCTGGAGAGCCAAAATTACGCTATGAAATGTGCGTTCACTAAATTAGTTTGGACCCACTCTTCACATGTGACTTTTCCGTGTTCAGGAGTGCAGTCACAAGTTAACCGAAAGTCCGAGTAGAGCTGAATCACTTCTTCACAACTTGCACATTTCTTGTTTTGATACTATAAAACTTATAGGAAAGCTTCAGAGGTCTTCTTAAAAGGCCTATGAATAATTGTTGTATCAAAAAGTGCCATATTAAGCCTCACTACCTGACATCTCTCGCTTCGCTAGCTGAAATTTGCTGACTTGAGCTCAACAACCCTTCTGTTGAACAAGCAATTTGTCATTGTTATTTAAATGATGACCTCTCGTATAAGTCCCTTGAAATGAAGGGTCGCCTTCTCCAAAATCCGGAAAATAGACCGGAACATCCGGCAAGTGTCACTGAAACTATTGTTAACACCTGAAGCGTTAATTCTACAAGGGGATAACAATCGAAAATAATAGTGAGGTGTTCTAAAGCTTTTTATGAACCTCAATTACTCACAGCAAATGAGATATTAAGCTCTAAAAGTACTTATGTGGTGTTTTATCCGAAAGAGTCCTTCTTTAGGCCTTTTATTATTCTTTTAACATCCGCGAAATAGATACATCATATGAAGTGGCATAAGAAGGCGCATCTGGGGTCTTGATATCTTTTCAAGTGGGAGTTGTAGTATGTGTGTCGAAAATAGATTGTCTTGGATGCTGTTTATCTGCATCTTTGAAACCTCGGCGGACAATACAAAGCCTGCTATCAATTATCAACACTGGTGGTTTGACACCTCGCAAGGACATTTTATGCTTCTGGTTGAAATTCTGGCGCCTCTTCTTTGAAATCCGCATTATAAATTACCAGGAATTTGAGGAGATCAAGCTTGTGATGCGTGAAGTTGCTCAGGAGATCTTGGCCAGATGGTTCACTAAGACTGTCAGTTGGGGCCATGCACAAGAAAACTACTGCTCAACTCTGAAGAATTTGATCATTTGAAAATTCCAGACACAGTGGAACCGACAAAGGTTCGCCTTCATTCATTGCAGTGCGCTGTTAAGGGGGAAACGGAAGAATCTACGAAGTGTTGCTATGAAATCGTGACCCCGTGTCAATTTGACGAAGGTCCGACCTAGAAGTTAAGCAGTAGCTCTTCTTATGTTTTCTTATATGGGAATTTCGTAGTATTTTGTTACCGTTCCTTTCCAAAACCAAGAAGCCGAATGGCGTATAGTCAGGGCGCGCGTGTTATATTCCAGTGCTAGTCCGCTGTAATTTAGCGATCATGCACCGTAAGTTAGAGGTCAAGTCCTGAAAATTGACGACCAACGCCATGGAAACAAAAAGCGACGCCTGCTTGTACAAATTTGAAGTCATCAAATTAGGAATTAATAAGACCATTTCTAGAGTCTGGTGTTTTGCGCTGAAGGAAATTCTGGCGGGAGAAGGGCAATACTGTTCATGTCGCTCTTATGCTACCCGCCATTCTATCAACACTTCAAAGATTTTCACGATCCTTGCAAGACAAAATACTTTGAACTCTATAGTGAGTGGTCTTGGGTATAGTACTTGTTTTTCACAAAATCTATTTCTTAACGCCAAACTCCGGGATGTAATATCAAGCAGCTCCCTTTTCATTTTCTCCCTTCTCCTCAAAACCCCTGATCTTGACCCTCGCTAAACAGACAATGATCGCCGTCGCAGCAACAGCACAGATTCCAAAGACTGCAGTAAAGGCATGTCCATAAGCGGTAACAACTAAAATTGCGTCAGTAATGTTGAATTTCTTCTGAGAAAAGTACATACGTTGACCCCGCAGTGGCTCCTTTAGTTTCAGTAGCAGCTCAACATTCATCCTCACCTCTTCAATTGTCTGTTTTGCATTAGCACCAGCAAAACTGCATCGTCTTTACAAACTTACCCCAGTTGTAACTGCATCATAATTGTACAACCTCATTTCACGCCTGAACACATTTTGCAACGTACTGCTGCTCAAAGCCGTCGCAACAAACACCCCTAGAGATCTCATCATAATCAAGCTCCCATTAGCCACCGCATGATCTTCGCTTTCCACAACATTCAATAATGCCAGCACGACACTTGGTGCCATCATTCCTACTCCGGCAGCTGGTAATACTAACATCGCGTTGTACAGCCAAGGAAATGGAAGAGGGAGTGCAGACATTAGGCCCAGGCCGAATATTCCGATGAAAAGAAGGTTTTGCGAAAGGCGAAGTGTAGGAAGGGGAGTCCTGAAACGTGCGATGAGGGTACCGGTCAATGCGGAAGCTAAAGTGAATGAAATCGACGGGGTAATAAGGTGGGTTGATGCCACCGAAGGAGGAGCGAGGAGAACTGTTTGAAAGAACAGTGTAGTGTTGTACATGATCTATCAAAGCATTAACACGAAGTAGTCCAAAAATTGGAAGGGTGGCTTACAATGTAATTTATCATCGAGAATAAGAAACCAGTGAAAATGATATTTCGAGTGGGATTTTTAAATAGGAGCGAGAGTGGAAGAATTGGCTTATATGCTGTGCGTTCAGTGAGGATGAAGAATGTGCTGAAAACGATGAATGCGGCGAGAGCGAGGAGGACAATCGGGTGCGTCCAAGAGTAAATATTTCCACTTGTCGTGAGGAAAGTAAACAGTGACATAAGGGATAGCATCTATTCAGAAACTTTAGCTCAAAGGAAGTGCAAGTTTTTTGGATCTCGAAATACCAAGAAGATTGAGCCTCGCCAGTCGAAATTGCGGAGGACTCCAAGGGCTTGGGAGCGCCCGTTCACTTCAGGATTGTGCGAGTCTGAGTGGATCGGCGAAGGAACAGAGATGAATAGAAGAACAAATGCGAATATTGAGATAGGAATTTGGATCTTAATATTGTGTCAGTAAATTAAAAAGTTCTGCTTGTAGGAAGAACTCACCTTGTAAACCCAAGTCCATCCCAGATTTTGTACCAAAGCTCCACCTACACCTGAGCCAATTCTGAAGCCTGAAGTCAGTATGGATGCATACAGAGGAAAACGAACATTTGACGCACGCAGAGCCAGTACCGTAGACCACGTAATTTATAGATTGATAGTAACCCCTCTTCATCAAGCCGACAGCATCAGTCAACAATACTGACCCTGTTTTTTATCAGAACGTGCCTTCAAAAACCCTACAGTTTTTACTTACCCATAGTCATCACTCCTGCAACACCTAACCCACACAAAGCCCTCGCAACAATAAGTCCTGTCCATGACCAAGCAGTGGCGCTTAATACCAAACCAGCAGTAAAAATTCCAGAAGCTAGAAGGTAGGGAATTCGACGGCCAATATGATCGGAGATGCGGGCATAGAGGGGTTGGAAAGTGAGTGAGGTAATGAGGAAAGCATTTACAGGCCATGTCGAAAGATTGGCACGATTGAATGAGGAAGCTATCGCGATGTGTGCTGAAGCCGAGAGACTGGAATCTACTGCAGTTGACTAGATGATATTAGTGGGAAATATATCCCTTTCGAGATAAGGTACAGATCGACCTACGAAATTGGAAATTAAAATAGCTGGTAGCCTTCATTAGCAGAGTTCCTCAGTAAAGATAGCTCCCAAATACTCACCAGAAATGAGAACCACGAACTCCCACTTCGTAAATTTATAACGCGGTCCAGAAACATCAATTTCCTCGACGGAGTTAAAAGAACTCCTTCCTTCTGTCACAGTCTCATCATCACCAAGCACATCATACTCTTTTGAGGCCATGACGATGAAGTTTTTGTGATCACCGGATTTTGGTTATTTGAGAAGCTGGGCGCATCGTTTCGTTTTCCTTCAGAGGCCGGGAAAGGGAAGAAGCAAGAAAATTATTTTTGGGAATCTAGACTGTATGAGTGAGTGCTAGAAGGAGTTGGGCTGATGCTGACCTTGAGGTAGTGAAGCCTGGTTGTAGTGGTGGCCCTGCATAAGGTAAGCGAAAATGAAATGAGAGGGGTTACAGGGTCTGCGCATCGCTACAGTGACCGGGACCCTGTATTTTAGTGCTCAAGTCCCTGAAAATTGGCGAGAATCAGCGCACATGCATTGAAAAAGCCTTTCTCAACGACTTGTTTCTTTGCAGGTTTGAATGAAAGGAGATTTTCTAGGAAACAGATTTGTTTCTAGTTATTTCTTACCAGACTCGCGATACTCTCATTAAGATTTTAATCAGAGAGCCTAAAAGCTAGGAAAGTGCGATGATCCATGATTTACAGAGACTTGCGAGCTATAAATTAACCTTAGTGGATGCTTCCTCTCCCGAGTTACGCCCAACACTTGAAAATTCATTCACCACGATAAAATTAAAAGAGATACGGATATCAAGTGCAAATGGGACGCCGACGGGTTTTCATCTTTTACTATATTTAATAATTTACCCCTGTGATATAGTGGCTATTCTTTTAAGTGATGTGATCATCGTGGAATCTTGAGGTAAGATGCGTCAACGGGCAGCATGCCGCGAAAGGGTTAACATATGAATAGCAAAGTTATTAAAGTTATTTACTTGGCAGCCGTGGATAAATTCAATCAACGCATTCTATTTGTATAAGAGATCGCGATCAGATTCTAAAAAAGAA
>JAAMPI010001571.1:0-12877 GCA_013054445.1 Cudoniella acicularis | reverse complement strand
GCGGTCGGAGGAACCGGTTAGGATGTAGGTTGAGGGGGAGGAGGAGTATGCTAGTGCGTGTACGGGGCCTTTTTTTTTCCATAATATTTAGCATCTTTCATTTCATCTTGAAGATTGTGCGGTATCTTGTAGAGTGTAGAAAGGAGTGAACATACCATTCGAGCCATGCAACTGTGTCAACGGCTTAGAAGGAAACGCCATAATTGCAACAATATCAAGGCATTGCGCTCAATGTCCAGACACTTACTTACTCACTCAATCATTCATCTGCCACACGCGCAGCGGCACAATTTCCAAACGTCGCAATATTCACAGAAAAAAGCTTCAACGTCGTTACTTTTGAGCCCCACATCCACATCAGCTCCAGAACGCCCCACACCAAAAACATCTTCGTTCAGCCTTCCGCTTCTTTCTTCCGGCCTGATATCTCAGTCCCGAAAGCATCTCGCTCGGCAATCCCCCCTATTTTCACGTACATACGTTAAACTCAAAACATCTCTTCCGTCCCGTCTCCCTACCTAACTGAAGCGCCAACCCAACTCAAGAATCCTCCCAAACTAAACTACGTACAACTCGCATCCGCAAAACTAGCACACACTACCTGACTCAATCTCGAAACTTTATGCTCTTTTAAGTAAAGTTGCTAACATACTTTGGCTACCCCGCTATTTTGCTAGGCAAGGCGAGAATTCCCAGGAAAACTATTAACTGCCGAAATCTCCGCATTCTTCACCCACTACACTACACTACCAGAATCTAGGAAATTAGATTGCGTGTTTATTCCATCTTATCCCTTCTTTTTACAAGTTCAAACTTTAAGTTCGTCGGCCAACCTAAAATGTGGATGATCCGGTGAAAACCAAAACTTGCGGTACTTCAACCAAACCTAAAAACCCCTAAACCCAAACAAAACAAACCAAGCAGAATGTCACTCCTAAACTAGGACATCCGTCAATCGTCGATTCCGTTCCAAAGTTCCAACTCCCAGCTGATCCATACATCGGCCGCCGCCAGTGTGCGTGCGTATTGGCCAATTTCATGCCTCCCTTATTCCAGCAGATCGAAACCGATCTACGCCCTAAATATTTAGCGCCGGTATTTTCGTCTAGATAATACCTACCTACCCACCGGATCTCGATGCGCAATCGGTAATCTGATCTGATCAACAATTGTCTCACTTATTCGTTCGCCACTCCACGAACTGGCTAATCAATCACCTTCACTTATACAGTACCCGCTGTGGTGTGCTGCACGTGATGCCACCTCCCCCTAAAAAGAGGACAGTGCACACACAAACCCCAAGCTCCCTTCCGCACGGCTTCCAATGCTGCCGACCTCCTCAAGAGAATGCGGAGTAATTAATTGACTCACTACACAACGGAGCGGAGAATTACATTGCTTACTCGTCGGTACTTGAGCCTAAACCCCTAAACCCCTAAACCCTGAATCGGGTCAAGAACCTCCCCTCTAGCCTCTCCCCTCTTCTCAAGCCAATCCTCTCACCTGGGACAGCAACTTATACTTTAGCACCAAAACTAAACCATGCTAAGCATACCATCACGCAAGGGATATGCTTGCTTGCATGTTTGTTGGTACTCGAGCTAATTACGGAACAGTAGATGATCTCGGCATTCCGATCATGGGGTATAGTGCAGTTCTGCGGGATAGAGAGTTTCAAATCATGCACGTCTGCACGTCCGTATATATTGTATGTATGCAGTGAGACGAGGCTATGTTATGTATGTAATGTAATGTAATATCATTAATGATTTTAATTCTTAAAAGTAAGTCTGAGTGGTTCGCTAAAACGTTGGAAATAAACAACAAATAGTATGCTAATAATGTGATGACGATGGTACCTCCGTTCCGTACAGTTATTTTCTCTCCGCAATAATGCCATGCCATGCCAGGTAGTTGTACAGTACAGAAAAATGTCAGATAAGGTATATATGCTTTGGTCCTAATCCCCAGCTCCTAATCTCCCATTTCCAAAAAAACGCCATGCATGAAGTATCATCATTAATCCCTAAAAGGATCTTTTCCGTCGTCGTCGTCATCGTCCAGCGTGGTTTTTATATAAATAAAAGAAATCGTGAGGTGATGGTATCAAGCGTAAACACAATCGTAATCTCGAGAAAACGTCTTCTCGATGGCTTCTCTCATCTCGAAAATCCCTTCTCTGCCGTCCTTTTTTGATGCTGCCAGTGTGCCAAATCGGAATCCAATCGAGCTGGCACCGCTCTGCTCATGTTTCCCCGTCGTAAGTTCCGCCAAGTCCCGAACCCTTTCCAGTACAAGAGCTTGTTGGTTCTTCGAGCTTTGCCAGAAAATCGCAAGCTCGGCAAGGACGGATTGTGCACCGCTAAAAGACGCGAGACGACTCGGGACTGATGACAGTGATACCTTCGAAGTAAGAATGTCGATCGCAGAAACGATTGCGTATCCGACAAATGGAGATGAGAGCTTTGCAGGCGTAGTACCTTGATGACTGGGTGGGGAGGATGTTCGTCGAGCCGCGAGTGTGTCTGCAATGCTCAAGAGTGCCTCTGCATGTTGATGTGCAACGGACACATGGTGAAGAACCTGGGCACTGCTGAGAGAGGATAGCTGAATATAGCGATTCAGTTTCATCGTGGTGGTGTGGTAAACCGTGTGCATTGTCATGAATGTGCTCAGCTTGCCATTATCGGCTGCTCTCTGTAAGTTATCGGCTGAAAAGCTGTAGCAATCCGGTAAGGTATCGTTCCAGAGACGAAGCTTCCGAGTAGCCCCTTCGTAGAACGTACTGAATGCAGTACTGTTAACAGATGCACTTCGTCTTTGCGAACTTCGGTAAATGTTTGCCATCACATCTCCCCAGATTGTCGAGATATTAATAAGGTATGCGATCGATCCTACTGTCCAGTTGATATTCTGAATCGGCGGAGTTGCGACATCGAAGAATGGGTTTTGAACATCGACCTGAGATTCGAAACTGGCGGTATCGCATGGAAGTCGCAGGAATACATCTTCAGGCTGAAGCATGCTAAAATGACCCGAGCAGAAGCCATTGAAGCGGTCGACAAGATAGCAGCTCCAGAATGTCCGTCGTCGGCACTCAGCATATCCATGGCGGTTGAGGCCATAAGGGAAACTCCGTAGATAGCTGTCTTCACCCTTCTCCAACTCCACGTTCAGCCTCAATCCACTTGCAGCTCTCACTGCAGACCCGCAAAAGTCCCAAGCATCGTTAGCATTGTTGATGGCAAAATAATACAGCGATAGTAGTAGCCGAGATTGAACAAGTTGCAGACTGAATCGTCGGTTTTCGCAGGCGAATCGAGAGATCAAGGCATACTGCGAACCAAGCGCTTTGTGTTCTTGCCTGGGAGAGAAGACAGAACCAATTGTAAGGATTGAATAGATGAGCATTAAATCATCCAAGGACTTTTCCGCCCCAGAAAATATCCAGGCCTTCATGGCGTTTTGTGGAAACATTGACGACGCAGTTTCAGGGCATTGTTTGAAGAAAATGTCGACTATTTCACTCACGGCTGATGGCCTTGTAGAGTAAGGATTTACCTGCCATTCACGATATAACTCGTGGTTCACGGGGCCTGTGAGGGTAGGTTTAGCCCAGGTTGTAGTTGGAGATGCGGCTTCTCGAGGAGAGGGTTGAGGCGAGCCTTCAGAGGGAACTGGGGTGAAGTCATTGTAGCCAGTACGTTGTCGCTTTGATGGATGGTTATCGGACTCTGTGCTTGCTTGACGCAAAACTTGTCGTGGAGATACGGACGCACTGTTCTCTCGGTGACCTGTCTTGAATGATTCGCCATCCGCTCGCGAGGACGCAGGCCTCGACATAACATCCTCTGGATCAGCTGGTGGTGTATCTGGAGAGCCTTGTCCACCACGGGGTCTTGATGTACTGTTAGCTAAGTTCTCTTCAAGTCGTCTTGAACGTTTTCCGAGGAGAGTAGGGGGGAAGGTTTACTTACGCATTCTTGAACTTGCAGACTCTCCCAAACTTCTCGCACTGAACACAGCGAGGATAGTCTGGGTCGCACTTGATTTTCTTCTCTCTGCAGGTTATACACGCGATCGCTAACCTCTTTCTTGGCTTTCCAGCTTTTGTTACTCCCCAATGAGCGTTCACTACCTCGCCATCTATCACCGTCTTGCAATGTGTCCCATCGTCGTAGAAATAACACATCCCTTCGCCAGCGACCTCAGCTTGGCGAACAAATCGAGGAAGAAACTGAGTGCCAGTCCAAATCTTGGGTCCCAGTCCATCCTTACCAGTGGTCGCTTCGCCAATAACCGTACTAGCAGGTGTAGGTGGAAAACTTGGTGTCGGGGGTATGGAATGCGATCCATCACGATAACCCCTCACTTCATGTTCCGGTCGATGCATAGGAGGTGGTGGATGGTCCGAGTGCGTTCTGAATGAGGAAGATGTATCCCTTGAGAAATATTCTGGTCGACCAGATTGGGAATGCGGTGACCAAGCATTCACAGGAGGTGGCACTTGAGTCCTGGAAGTATCAATAAGCCCAAATCGTCCTTCATACCGAGGTGACTCTGGTCTCTTGGTACTTTGCAGTGGGCGAGGAGGTGGAGGAACTCCAAGTCTCTCAACTTGTTCGGGTCTCGAACTAAATGGGTATTGTTGTGATTGGGTGGTTGCTGGAGCTGGAGCTGGACGGGCTGGTCGTTGGAAATATGAACCATCAAAGGGTCTATCCATAGGTGTTACCGGAGGTCGAGCATCGTGAGGAGAAGTTGCTGGGAAGACTGGGCTCTGGCGTTCGGAATATGGCGATTGCGCCGGTCTGCTTGGGTGAGTGGAGGATCCAAATAAGCTACTCAACGAGGGTAAGGACTCTCGAGGAGGCTTCTGGGTGGTTTCTGGGCGGCTCTGATACATATCTCCAGGTCCACGATTTCCTTTGTTGTCATCGAACATTGGTGAACGAGGCTTTGGTTGACTCAAAGCGGTCCTTTCTGGCTCCCTATCTGGAACAGTTGAAAGTGTGTCGGTTTTTTGTAAGTCTCGCTGGATGTATTGCGCCGGCTGCCTCTCGTAGTTTACAGAGCGTTCATGAAGAGAGCCTATGAAGGGTCGAGTGTATATCTGGGTCATGTTCAAGGCTGTGGGCTTCTCAACAATGGCAAACCACCTCCCTACATCCAAGAGTAAAGCACACCGTCGGGTGAACGTATTGATGTGGCACAGTTACGTGTCTGACTGAGTGCTCGAGGAAGGCTGCAATGGACTTCGACAACCGGATGAACCCAGCTGACTTCGTACTTCCAACAACAGCGCAAGAGAACTCCAAAGCGGCAGTCGTAGTAAGATGCCGTCTGTCCCGATTCGCGCGGTTCCGGGAAAGGCGGGTGGTATCGATTCTATGGATGCTGGACGGAGTTCCTCGTGATGGCAACGGACGGGATGGAGAAACGTTGCAGAGATGCGTTCCGCGAAGGATGGTTTGATTACGGCTGGGCTGGGCATGGGTTCTGGATTGTGTTAGACAAGACTATGTGGAGACAGGGGAGGGAAAATACCTTGAGATTGGGAATAGATGCTACGAGCTCGTGATGTTGCTCGGCTTGTAGGGCGGCTGTTCATGTAGATACTTCTACGCTCCTCAATGACTTCGTCGATATCCTTCAGCTGTCTCTCTAATTCAAACTTCTCGTGCAACGCTGACTTGATTCTCTCATAAGTCGGTGGCTCGGTCATCGACCTCAGGCGTGCTGGTGGTGGAGCTCTTGGTAACTCACTCTCCAATTTTTCCAATAGTTCTTGAGCACTGAGAGATTCTGGTCGAGGTCTGAAGTTGGCCATCCATTCTGATGAAGCATCTGAGCTTGAACGCACGGGTTTCCGAGGAATGCGAAATGATTGCTGTGATTCACTTCTTGTGTGAGTGTGTACTGAAGGCGGATATGGCAATTCTTTACTATCCCGTCCATTAGATGGTTTTTCGATGGGGCCAAAGGGAAGCAATATTGGCGACAAGTGTTGTTGCTCCGTATATATGCTCAGCTCTAGCGGTCTAAACCCTCCTGCCTGCCTTGGCAAAGCATATTCGACATGGCGAAAGTCTGATGGCGCCCCTATTTGAGGTCGCGAGCGGCGCGGTCCATTATAAGCGTTCAACCTTCTTCTCACAGAGAAGCTTCCACGACTTGATGCGCGGGCTGCATAGTCCTTCGTCTTGGCTACCCACTCTCTCCCTCTCG
Organism: Cudoniella acicularis; assembly: GCA_013054445.1. NCBI lineage: Eukaryota > Fungi > Ascomycota > Leotiomycetes > Helotiales > Helotiaceae > Cudoniella > Cudoniella acicularis. Next base: position 6,649 of record JAAMPI010001571.1, on the reverse strand, counting down.
TCTTCGGCTTCTCTTGCGGCTCTGGAAAGGCAAATGGCGGCGGCACCAGACGTGGTTGATGGTGCTCGATTCTCATGGGCCTCTCAGTATCTGCAAAAATCTTAGACAAACTCTAACCTGCGGCCTCAAAGTATGCTGCTTACCACGCCTCGGCGCCTGCTTCGTCCCTGACGAGCAACAATTCACAGCTGAGCCTAACCATGCCCGGTACGCATCATCGAGATACCCGCTCAATGTCTTCATGACGGCGACTTCATGCCGAGTGCAAGATGCACGGAACAGACAGAACAAGAGGAAAAACAAGAGAGATGGAGCGAAGACAAAGGAGCTCGAGGAGCTTCTTCGATTGGGGAAAAGTCGAAAAGTCGCACTGCAGATAGGGCAGGCTGGGAGCAGCAAACGGACGATATGATTCGCTGCTGGCCATACTGACGGATTAATGAGAGGGGTGCTCGAGGGAATGTTTCCAGCATGAGGGGTGCACCTCTCAACGACGCGCCGGCTGCATGTGGAACTGCAACTGCACGTACTGCACGTAGAATATTGGCCTGGCCTAGTGGTGGAAGACTGGGAGTGGAACGGGTGTCTGGTGAACAGCGGGTATGCAGCTCATCGAGAGGCTCGCGACTTTCCACGGGATCCTTCGATGTCGTTGACCAGCGAGGGGTGTGTCCATGGGCATGTCCGATGTGCGCGAGAGCAGACGGCTTGCCGCAGATGATAGGATGGAGGATTCGCTTGGCTGAGCAATGGCGGTAAAGGATCAAGAACCAGCCAGCACCCTACGCGCTCTGTCTGGCCCGTCTGGAATATCCACGAGGGACACACCAGAACACACGTCTCCCAATAACATCGTGACTACTGCTAGTCTGTGAAGCTGGAGATCCGACGTAGCGGTGCGCCTTCCGTGTGCGCAATGGTTCGTGGTGTTGTGTGGATTCAGGTGATGGCGTTCGTGTCAGACTTTTCAGCCAGCGAAATGTCAGCGGCGCCGGGAGTTCCGCTTCACTGGGCGTTTTTTGTTGTGCATTCTCAGTGCTGAGATAAACCAGTGTTGTGGTATATCTCAGCACAGCCGTTTTCCTTCCCCCTTTCGGGACCAATACTTACGCGCCGTTACTAAAAAGCATTCATGTTTATTTGTTTATTTTCGGCCCTGCGTTTTGGGGTCGAAGAGCACTGCAGACAATTTCCTTTTTTGCCGTTTCATCGTATTGTTCTAGTTGACAATGAGGCTTCTTCCCCGGAAAGTTTTGGCGGAGGCATCTGGGCCTGCAAGAGCCAGAGAATTATTTTTAAGCTTGAAGAATAGGAGTGTTTGGGATAATACTTCTTCTACTATTGTGCTTGCAAATGCCATAGAGTTCACAAGTGTCGACTACTATAAAAATAGTATATGTTTTGGAATGATTACGTTTTCAATGTCCAAAAAGAAGGATATGGGGAGATCAAACCTCTAAAGAGGCCAAATCTTGGCCGTGGTTCCAACACGCGCCATCAATGATCCGAGCCGTGTCCTTGAATGCAGCACTCGGGCCAACCCAATGTGATGAAGCAGTAACTATACAGCAGTGGAGCGAGCCGATTGGGTCAACAGGTCGCTGATCAGACGAGTTCCAAATTACAACGCCGTGACATTCTCACAGATCATCAGTAAATCAAGCAGCGGTTTGGGAGTATCCGTTCATCCAGAAGTTTCACTTATCGCAATAAAGTTAGATTGGCGTTCTTGTGGCGGCGGAGAAGCCTTTTGTGATGGTCGGCCTTCATAAGCTTAAAGTATGTTATTCGTTCGTCGGATCAAAGGTTGAGCGTGACTTCGTTTCATCATTGGACACGTCACAGGGTGCAATTTAGAAAGAAAGCAAACAAAATATATTTACCAGTCAGATGGCAGATCTCACGAGGCTATTCGAGCTTTGTTGTGATGAGATGCGTGGAGGAATAATCGCCAATGATGTGAAAAACTAGCGGGGGATTCTAGACTGAAGCGACTGGCTCCCAAGTTGTAAGCATTAGGATTGGATATACTTCTGCGTTTCGCAGTGTATTTATCACATAAATCAAGTCAAAGCTGAATAGTAGAGCGGTACGTGATAATATTTACCCCCCAAGTCCCTGAAAGTCGAGAATGCTACGTGAAAATCCCATGACCCCTGAGTGAGCTCTTATCTGGATACGAGATAGAAACCTTTGTTTGAATACAGTCATCTGCTGTATTTTGCATGATATCGGGCCCGACCAAGGAGGGAAAGTAGAACGGGAAGATTAACAGAGTATCCTGAACTAGAACTCCTCGAACTGGGACTAGTACTCCTCGAACTGTGGGACGGTTTGGAAGTCACTAGACTATTCTGTAGATTGACAGCAGCTAGACTCAGGATTTGGCAACATTCTCACCTATAATGGATGCCAACTACTCCACTGATCGAAGCGCTTGCCTTCCTTCGCTTGTACACAGTACAACTAGTTTGAAGTACGGCATGTGAGGCAGGTCACGTGGACAGTGCCCCTCTGAAAGTAACTATACGACGAGGAGTTTCCGTCCGCATGTCCGAGAATGGTTAGAAGGTTATCCTCGGCGGCCTCGACTTCGAGACTCTCCACCTTCCAACTTTCTTTTGCCATCTAGTCCCAAATTTATCATCGCTGGTTGGTGCCGCCATACGGCGGTGGGTCAGCAACAGCGACGTGTACAAGAGCTCCGCGGTGATACGTGCAAAATTATTATGAAAGATGCATTGCGGAGCACGTGCTCAGAGACACAAAGACTCAAAGAAAACGCTCGGAGAAAAATGACCACTGCACGCCTCCCAAGTGTCAGCACGAGACGATGCGGTACCTTTGAGATGTCCGATGCCAGATGGCATTGTTGCAGGAGATCATCAAGGTGGTTGCGTGCTGCAGTTATTATCGGTACGCGCGCTCAGATGTTTGGAGGATTCCAGGCCTCCCCAAGATCTCTGTTGAAATGTTTTCGTGATGTTTCAGAGCAGGGCAAGCACGTCAACGCCTGCCGAATCGGGGCGCACACTTCAAGCCACCGGGTTAACTGTGAAGGATTTGTGCGGGAAGCCGAGGAGGTATCGGTTTGGTGTGGTTGGTATCGAGGTGCAACGAAGTCGGACGGACAATTCTTTGTTCGCGATGCAGCGTCTTGGTAGCAAGAGGATGCAACCCTCGGCTGACTTTGTAGGATAAATATAGGGAAAAGGGGGGTTGCTTCGGGGCTGGACCTTTGATGGCCTGCAGGGGCTGGCTCGGCTGAAGAAGCGAAAAAGCTTGTTTCCTCAGTTCCTGGCGGCGATCGTGGTTCTCATCAACGACCAACCTTCTCTGGCCTCTAGACCTCCTCTGCCCTATGACCCTGTCGTATGTCTGCTGTATGCTGTATGCTGTATGCTGCGTCTTTGCCGCAAAGAGGCAAAGAAGCACATGCAAACCCCTTCCCCCCTTTCCTTTCAATTTCCCTTCAACCTTTGATTCCTTTCACCCAGATTTTCCGCCAGCCTCCAACTCATTGTTCTCAGCAGAAAAGTGCGTCTTTTGACTGGTGAGCAATACGCTGTGCTACGCTGCGCATCGCATTCAGTCTAGACGCTCACCTCAGAGCTGGCCCTCCTTGCGTGCCTAAGCGGCGCTCAGCCGGTGTCTGAATAGCCGCAAAAAAATAGACACATGGGCTCGCACTGGCGGCTGACTGGCCTCACGTTGCTTAAGTAGAGTCAGTTTCACCTCCAACTTGTCTCTTTGCTCCCCTTTGGCTGCCCCCACTGCCCTATCAATTTTGCGGAGTGCGCCTCCACATCGGTAGCCCTTACCTCCTGGATTTCTTTTCACAGTCCGTGCTAAACCAGGGTTTGTCCATACATTATCCCATCCTTCTCCCACCACTCTTTTCTGAGCTTCTTCGCCCTCCATATACGCTTTTTAATACTTGCTGGATTCTTCACGGCCTTCAGCCTGGAAATAACTCGAACAGAAGAAAGTCAACCTTTCAGCACGTGACCGAGGTATTCAACCAACCTTCAGAATGGTTGTTTTCGCGGTCGAAACATCATAAACCAGCTGCTTTAAGTATCCCATGATGGAAGTTAGACTGAAACAAATAGCAAACCGTTTTCTTTCTCGACAATCGCTATGTCTCGATATTTCACCTTCATAATAGTTTGCCTGGCTACCGTAGTCGCGCAGTCCACAGACCTCACCCAATATGTTCTAACATCCGTAAGTCAACCAATTAATCTATAATCAAAGAATCAATTTTGACTGGCATTTAGACCGGCGAAGCCGATGGCGGCAATACTTTTCCGGGGGTAGCACTCCCTTTTGGCATGGTAAAGCTAGGACCAGATCTCTTTGATGGAGGCAATAGCTTTTCGGGATTTTCGACCAGGGGGAACTTTACCGGGTTCTCTATGATGCATGAGAGTGGAACTGGAGGCGCTCCAAAGTATGGCGTGGTTTCTCAAATGCCCGTTCTCGGCAACATCAGCAATCCTCTGGATTTGAATGATACTCGTGCTCAACCAGATGTCACATCTGTGGGCTATTACAAATCCTTTTTGGGATCCAACATCACGGTAGAACTGTCAGCAACCAGCCGCGCTGGAATATACCATTATACATTCCCCTCGGGTCAGGAGGCCAACATTATCGTGGATGTTTCCCACGTTCTTCCTTCAACCAAAGTTGAACTCTCTCAACAGTACCTTGGCGGCAACATCACCACGACGGAGAGCCACTATGAAGGATTTGGGGACTACAACAATGGCTGGAACCGAGCTCCTGATTGGAGGATTTATTTCTGCGGATATTTTGATTCTCCTGCAACTGTGAAGACTTTCGTGGGCCAAAATATTACTGGAAGACTTCTGCAACAATACGATACCACATCTGCTGTAGTATCAACCGAGCCACTTGGAGCTGTCTTTTCTTTTAACACTTCCAGCATTACTTCTAGGGTTGGAATCTCGTTCATTTCGAGTGCTCAGGCATGCAACAATGTCAACACCCAAATCCCAATCGGAACAGCACTTGCGACTATGACAGCCAATGCCAAAACAACATGGAACGAAGAGGTCCTCTCGAAAGTCACGACCACTGAAACCAATCTCAGCAATTTGCAATTGCTTTATAGTTCAATGTATTTCATGCATCTGTTGCCGTCAAATCGAACCGGCGAGAACGCTTTGTGGACCTCGAATGAGCCATACTACGACGACATTTTCACCACTTGGGATCTTTTCCGATGCACATTCTCTTTACTACAGATTTTTCAACCTAGCATGTATGAAGAGTATATCCGATCACTTATAGACATCTTCCGTTTCGAAGGATACATGCCAGATGCTAGGTCGTCCAATTTTAATGGAGCAAGTCAAGGAGGTTCAAATTCCGACAACGTCCTAGCAGATGCGTATGTCAAGGGAGTCAGAGGAGCTGTCAACTGGACTGCAGGATACGAAGCCATGGTCAAAAACGCCGAAGTCGCCCCGCCTAACAACAACGATCCCCGTGATCCATCTTCATCAACGAAAGAAGGTCGTGGTGCACTCCCAGATTGGCTCAAGTACGGTTACATCACACCTACCTATGGTCGCTCCGTTACCCGAGCGGTAGAGTATTCTGTCAACGATTTCTCCTTATACCAAGTAGCCACCGGACTGGGCAAGGCGGCCGACGCAGCCAAATACAAAAAACGCTCTCACAACTGGATCAACCACTGGAACCCTAACACCATATCCCTCAACTTCACTGGCTTTCTCGTCCCCCGCAGCACCGAGGGTTTCATCGCTCAGGATCCCCTTTCCTGTGGTGGCTGCTATTGGGGCGACGCCTACTATGAAGCCCTACCTTGGGAATACTCTTTCAACGCACACCACGACCTGAGCACACTGGTAGCACTCTCAGGAGGCCCTACAACCTTCACCTCTCGGCTTTCTACAGTCTTCAAACCCGGGATCAACACTTCAGGTCGTTCTGTAGGATTCAACAACACGATTTTCAACCCCGGGAATGAACCCTCGTTCACCACTCCTTATTTATTCAACTTCGTGGGCCGACAAGATCTAACCGTCAGCACGAGCCGCAACATTGCCCAAACGCTCTACTCGCCTACACCTGGCGGCCTACCAGGAAACAGCGACGCAGGAGCAATGGAATCATGGCTTCTCTGGAACATGCTAGGCCTGTACCCCTTGGTGGGACAAACCACCTTCCTGATCTCCTCCCCCTGGTTCGCTAACACAACCATCTCCCTCTCCCCTTCCAAAAATCTCACCATAACCGCGACCACCACCACCAACTCTTCCTCCTCTGCCGATGCCATCTACGTACAATCCCTCAGCGTTAACTCCCAACCCTGGAACCAATCCTGGGTTTCCTGGTCAGACATCTTTGCCAACGGCGGTCGCATGAATTTCATTCTTGGTCCTGAGCCAAAAAACTGGACGACTGGGAAGCCGCCTCCGAGTCCAGCGAGCGAGTATGCGGATACGACAGCTCCGACGGTGATTGTGGTTCCTGGGAAGGTACCGGATGCGCCGAGTCCGGTAGTGGAGGTGGCGAGGGAGAGGCATAGGTGGTTGGTGAGGGTTGTGGCGTGTTCAGTAACGGGGTTTTTGATTTTGGGGGTGGCTGCAGGGTT
>JAAMPI010001570.1:0-12879 GCA_013054445.1 Cudoniella acicularis | reverse complement strand
TATTTCTCCGATTGGGAGAGTGCCCTGACTATACCCCGCCAGCATTCGGCAGAATAAGTTTGCTTAGTTTTCCACAAGTCAATCAGAGCACTTCAAAAGTTCAGCGCTTTCTTCAAGACGTACACCCCTTGCATACTTTGAATGCAATATTTAATGCGGTTTAATCCTATATATTTCCACTCTTGGATGGGAACCTTAATCATTATTTGGGACTTTTGAAGTGTTTTGAGTGCATTAGCGAAACGTCTCCTGCGAGCTAGAGGACATTCATTTAAAGGAAACCAGTCAGGTAGCTTCTCCCCTACAAAATATTCCGGACTATAATCTAAATGTAATTTTTTTAAGGATATGAAATCATGATTATACCAGGGAGGAAACTCCTAGGAACACAATACTAGAACACTCCGGGGAATCAATCCTTGAATGCAATGCGGCATGCCAACTCATCCCTAGTTCTGACGCCACCCTAAGCCCATCACCACATTCATCAACCACGGCGTTTGTTTCCCGTGATCGAAGCTATGGAATTACTTGCTAGCGAAACTCCTCCCCCTATTAGGGGGAAAATTCCAGTAACTGCTCCGGCAACGATGCTTCCTACACCCATCAGGACACCAAGCCCCTGTAATGCCAGTTGCGTTTTCCCAAGTCTAGTCTCCTCTCCCCGCAAGGAGGCCACTTCACTCTGTCTCAAACGCTTCTCCAAATCTCGAGCCTCTTTCTGTTCCAAAAACTCCTTCAGATTCCCCTTCACACGTTTATAATCTTCGAGAACGCGAGTCAATTCAGCAGTTGCCCCATGAGCCTTCAAAAGCCCAATTTTGTCATCAAGTTCCTTTAGCTTCGCCTCATTATACTCTATCTCCGTTTGAGAGGATTCGTCAACGTCGGATTTCTCTCGATCGAATTGTGCATTTTCGAGTTCTTTCATCTGCCGTCTCTTTCTGGTTTTGTGTATATCTTCTGTGATAACTTGCAGCATATCTTCGCACTCCCCAAGTTTCTGCTCTGAGAGATTGTGGAAGTTAACTTTAAGCTTTTCTTGGGATATCTTTGCCTCGAAGATCCTTCTCTCACAATCTTCTTTCATTGCTGCTAATTCCTGATCATGCTGAGCTTGTCGAAGAGCATTTTCTTTTTGCAATCTCGTAATCTGCATGCCCTGTTCCCGGCGAACCTTCATTGTCAGCTTATTGATAGTTGCATTCATGGTCTGCCCAGCTTCCGTGTCGCCGAGCTCCATGTTTGAATCCACCATCTCTTTTTGAATTTGAAGCGGCACGTTGCCAGTTTTGGATTGGAATGAACTCAGAAAGTCAACCATGGCAAGCGCGGAGTCTCGAGATCTATCCCAGCGCATAATCTTGCTTCCGCCACGACACATCGCTCCCCAAAAGTCTTCTGTGTATTGCAGCTCTGCTTCACGCTTTATCGCAATTTCATAAGCAGTATTATCATCCGCAAGAGTTTGCCACATCGTTGAGGCAAGAACCACACACGGGAAGGCTTCTGCACCGACTAAATCCTGGATGACTTTCATCATCTTCTTGCTTGAGCTGCTAACTCTAGTGTCTGTTATCCGGTGTAGGTAGATGATACCCGCGATTCTCCTTCCTTGATGATAAGTCTGAGCCAAGATGAAAGCGATGCTTCGCAGGACTTCTGAGTCGGTGATCATGGTGTCGTTGAAGCCAGGGGTATCTATTAGCTTGACCTGGCACCCTGATCGCAGAAAGCTGTATACGGCGGAAGTGGCAGTTGCTGAACAAAGGGCAAATTCAGACAAATATCTTTCATATTCTTGGAAGTGCCTTACCGGACTTCAATCCGTGGCCAACACCTACATCCTCTTCAACTAATGTCGAGATGAATGTTGTCTTTCCACTTCCAGTGGATCCCATCACTGCAATGAGAACCTCCTCGGCCCTTTCAGTGTGGAAAATTAGCCTTCATGTACAAAGTAGCTTTGCGAACGAGGTATAACTACATACTGAGGTGGGGAGCTGGTATTCATCTTCTCTGTGATATGCCTATATTTTCAATTCGTTTGGTTGCAGGCATTATATGACGAAGCAGACAAAAGTCAGCCTCTGACTGAGATGTTCAGTTCTTTTGTGATCAAGCCTCCACTGCAATAAGCCCCATGTCTACCTGTATTGCTCCGCCTCCACCACCTGGTCAGTCTTGCCCTTTTCGGTTCTCAGCTACCCAGCCTTGCATAAGTTTCGAAACCCGCCCAATTAACATGCACGAAAATGACTTAATGTGGAGTCAGAGCCATGATATCAGATATTATTGGCGCCGTGGCTCCATTAGTGGGAGCCGCAAATCAAACATTTCGGTGAAGCCTTAAAAGTGACGGTCTACCTCCCCAACTAGCACGCAATATAGATCTGCGGTTCATAGCCTTACAAAGCAACAATCTTCAACGAAACCAGTGATGGCCCGAGTCAATAGTGGTAAGTCTATCGTCTATTCTAAATATTAGACTCTCTGTGAGCTGCAATTTGCTAATTGTCGTAGCCATAATTGGTCTTCCCGGTTCGCGAAAGGAAGAGGCTACAACGGTCGATGAAACCTCTTTCCGCGGTGGTTTTGAACCCCAACCTAATGATGTTTTCATTGGCGTTATGGGTGTGACAGGGGCGGGCAAGAGCACTTTCATAAAATTTCTAGCAGACTCAAAGGATATCAAAATTGGCCATGGTCTTCAATCATGTGAGATTGACCTGCTGAGAACTTTGGGTGAAGCAATTTCCTAACTTCACTGGTAGGCACTCAAGAGGTGACACCTTATCTTTACCGATACAACGATGAAACGAATGTGTACTTGATTGACACACCAGGGTTTGACGACACCAATCGCTCCGATGTCGACGTGTTGATGGAAATTACGAATTGGTTGTGCGAGTCCTTCGAAAAAGACGTGAAGCTCAGCGGCATGCTATATTTTCACCGCATTATCGATCCACGAATGCAAGGCTCGGCGAAAAAGAATCTGCTTATGTTTCAGGCACTGTGCGGTAGCGGGCAATTCACAAACGTAATTTTGGTCACCACCATGTGGGAAAATGTGGCCGAGAGAGAGGGTATGAGGCGAGAGACTGAACTCAAAGAGACCGAGGAATTTTGGGGGTGTATGGTGAAAAATGGATCTATTGTGGAGCGACATCACAATACCCTAGAGTCAGCAAAAAGGATCGTTGAAAGGGTATTGAGAAATAAGAGGGTTGAGCTGGATATCCAGACCGAGCTTGTAACAGAGGAGAGAGAGCTTCAGGACACAGCCGCTGGCAAGACACTTGAAGGCGAATTGGCTAAAGAACGTGAACTTTCGAAACAGAGAGAAGCACAGCGGAAGGCGGAATATGAGAAGGCTCTCCAAAAACAGAAAGTTACTCTTGCGGCAGCGCTAAAGAAGCAGAAAGAGGAGGCTAGACTGGAAGTCGAAAGGCGAAATGAAGATCTTAAAAGGCTGAAAATGAGTTTGAGAGCTGCAGATCTCAGGGCTCGAAACGAGCGTGAAAAATTGGAGAGGCAAGAGCGGGAGCGGGAAGAGCTCAGAAGGCTGAATGAGGAAACTATGAGAGCCCTACAAATGGCTACGTCCTCTTCTCAACCGAGGAGAAGATCCCACCCAGGTCCGAATCGAATTCAGGAGTGCCGTTCAGTCACACTTGTTGGTGACGCGTATTTCTTCTGCGGGCCCGACAAAACTGAAAGGTGCAGTTATAGTCATGATTCATCCAGGATTTCAGCCTGCTGACATCTACGCACAGCAAGTTACCGCCGAAGGTACAAAGTCGTCTAAGTGGCCTTGGGTTTGACCAAGTCGAACTACCCTCAAGGTAGGAGTCGCCTTAACCACTACCGCATCAGTTGGCTAATGATCTGCAAGCAAACCAGGATTCTTCTCTCGAACATTCAGGTCCATTCTAAACCTCCCTATTGGTGATGGAGTAAGAGCTTTTGCTCTTGGATCCTCTAACTCGTTTTATGTCCATCATCATAAGGACGGATCTTGCAAGGAGAGTAAGTGTGCCAGAGGAGTAATTTACTCAAAAAACAAGTTTTTGCTGACAAGATATTGTTGAAAAAGTGGCCTTTCTCCCAGACTACCCTGGCTTAACCGCACTTCTGGCAAAGCACAAACGAGACGATGGGGGGACGAGCTTTGGGTGCCCCAGATATCTGTCACTCGGCGTGAACGGACACTATTTTATCAGAAGCAAAGCTCGGAGTGCCTGGGATCTTCCGAGGGATCTTTTGGAACAGCCGTGGTGGCAAGCTGGCAAAATCAAAGCAGTATGGCTCGGCATGGACGACGCATGGGTGGTCGAGCTCAAGGACGGCGCTACAAGACAAGACCTCAAGGGACAGTATTCTAGCAACGAGAACTTGCTAGGACGAAAACTCCAGACCGGCTTTGGAAGCAATCGGGCAGGACACAGGATTAAGGTATGTCCATTTCTCAACCATGCAGTTATTTTCGAACTCGCTGACCCGATGTTAGGCAATGGCTCTAGATCTAACCAACCCCGGGTCATATATTGCTATTTGGGGTGACGGCAGCATTGTGTGTAATGCATCTGGTGGCTTTGACCAATTTGTCTTTGAAGAGTTTGCGACTAAGAACTTTGGTACTCAATTTTAACGAGCTAATGCTGTTTTGGTTGAAGATCTTCTAGTCAAGAATCATTCTCAAATTCGGTGACCCCCTCAGTATGAAGAACTTCAAACCTCTTTTCTTAACTTATTTATAACTATTCTTATAGCTTTCTGGCCATCTAATAACTTCTTTTGGGACCTCAATCTCTGTCGTTTAGATTCTCCAAGCCCTCAAGGACGCTGGTGAAGTCCTTGATGGCGTCCGGAAAAGGGGTTTTGTTACAGTCGTACCTGTCCTAGACACTAGTTCGCAATGCAAAGACTTTGCTTTTGCAGCACGTGTCAGTTGTAAAAACATATCACACAGAAAACTCTCGCTGAAAAATCCAGATTTATGTCTTCCTGACTACTCTTGGTTTGTGGTGCCGGGTCCAATAGCCAATCATCGAGGAGACCACCGCCACGGTTAGCCCTTTGAGTCCCTAGCTCGCCCATAGAAGTGAAGTCTTTTGCAACTCGCTCAGGCTGTTCATGGCTTGACAAAAGGCAAAAAGTAAAGAAATGTCCCTCCCTATAAGAAAGTTTTCAATAGGCTTCACGTGGCGTGGCAGGCAGATTAATCTCACACAGGGGAATCAGATTCCGATTATTGGGCGAGAGCGAACGCAGACTCAAATGAAGTTTCAACTGCCCGCTCTGGTACACAATTTCGACCAATCTCTTTTGCGCATCTCTTTGAGTTTACTCTTGGGACTCGTTCAATCAAGTTGGCCATCAGCTGCACAATTTTACAGTAGTAGCTGTTGCACAGTGGTGAGTTATTCCGTCTGCCTAAAAGTTTTGTGACCCATTAGCCGCTGCTGCAAGAGCAGGGCTTTGATGGTGTGAATGAAGGCTTCGTATGTTGTCCACTTGCTAATACGAAAAGTGCGTCCAGAAATGATAGCGAGGCATGAGGGAGGATCTATCACATTATTGTAGGCAGACATGCCGCAGAATAGTAGGCAAAAGTGATCATTTTCGTGGAGCTTTCGCCTAAGTCCGTGCCCCCCCCCCCCATTTAGGCCACCTTTTTTACACCAAAAACAGCGATTTTAAGGTATTTATAACTTTACGAAAGCTTAATATAATTATTTGAAATTTAAAATATAAGATATCTATATATAGTTCGCTTAATATAAAAATTATAAAAATTCTTAGCTTATAAATCATTTTATAATTAATCTTTAAACTTTTAAAAAAATTTATACCAAATTTATATATAAACTAAAATCTTTAATTAACTTTTTTAATAAAAATAATAAAATTATAAACTGAACTTTTCTTAATTCTATATATAAATAATTTCTTAAAAATAAACTTTTTTTAATAAAATAATTTATAAATAGTGTTTTATTTAAAGTTATATAATATCCCTATATAAAAATTTAGCTACTTTAAATAAAAAACTATCTATAAATTATTTTATTAAGAAAAGTTTATTTTTAGAAAATCTTCTATATATAAAATTAATAAAAATTTGGTTTTTAATTTTAAAGATTTTAATAAAGATTTTAATTTATATATAAATTAGATATAAATTTTATTTAAAGATATTAGCGATCTTTAAAAAAATTTATAATTTTAATATTAAGCAATCTATATATAAATATCTAAAAATCGCTATTTTTGGTGTAAAGGGTGTCCTACTGGGGGGGTGGCCTATTAGGGGGGGGGGCACAGACTTGGTCTTTAAAAGTAAGTTAATATAAAAACTTAAAAGAATAGAACTAGAGATATAAATACTATGTATAGTTATAGTCTTAAAAACCTTTATATATTAATTAAGCTAAAAAGAGCTAAAGATTATATCTCTTATTGCAGCGAAAAAGTAAGTCTCTAAATTCTTTATATTTAAATATATAAAAATTTCTAACACATTACAGGATCGCGACTGTCTTCATAACATCATCTACCTGCTTTGTCACTATGGGGTTTCAGGGCAAGCTGCGCATGGCCGAGTTCAAATCCTCCACGAAAGCTATAAGCAATGGTACCCCGCAATTGCAACGCTACTGGTATAGGGAGGGAGGATTGACAATCATGTGTATTGCTACGTTCAAGGCATCCAGGATGTTGTTCTTACAAATGCTAACTAGAGGTAAACTCATACAGGACTCATTCGCTTTTCAGAGCTCACGCTAACATTAGCTATTTAAAGTTTCAGAACAGAGAGATATTTCGGCAAAGACTGTGAGACTGTTCGCCGGACAGGCAAATTCGAATAGGTGAGGTGGATTGGCTACCTTCAATTATGCTTTCGGATAATGTTGTGGTGCAACCCCGAATGGAGGTTGAAGTGGGGAATGAGAAGGAACTTAATGCTTCTATGGAGAGTTTGAGGATTTGATTACGAAAGAAACGGCTCTGATTTTGGAATGATTTTGAGGGTAGATTTAGTGAGTGTGCTAGGCAGTTGAATGAACAATTCAAAGGAACCCCGCCAGGTTAGCATTAATTACCAATACCATTGAAGCGTGAATAAGAGTTGTCTTGCAAATAAAGAATCAATTAAATGTGTGCAGAGAGAGTTGTTCTGATTATCTAAAGATCTAAGAGAAGGAGAAAGGAAAGATAGTATTTATGTATAATGAGTGACTAAAGCTAAGCCTGAATCGTACAGTACGTGAGTGCTTTAACAAATACAATCAATATTGTATATCTTCTCCCTATTCATAATTGGCTCTGCATCTATATATAGCATTTTGAATTTGTGGTTATTTTAGTGTATTAAAGTATTTTTGTGTGAATTTGTGAAGTGTAGCATAGACAGACTTTTCATAGGAAACTTGTAACTACAAATTCATAATAACCCTCAATATAATATCCCTTACAAAAACACAAACCCTCAAGTAAACTGCGAAAAGAACTCCCACGTCTCCGTATTAGTAAACGTCTGTGAAGCCCCACTATCCTTAGGCGTCGGGGTATGAGGCCCGTCAAAGGCAACCCACACCACAGGATGATCAGTCGAACACCCCGAGTATGTTGTCTTGATGTGCTTTCCACTACCTGCAGCAGGTTCCTGTGGGCTCTGAGCTGTACACCCATTGTTCTTGACAAATCGGTCCCTCATAGAGCGTGCGTCGTCAATCGGCAACACTGTATCACTAACTCCGTGCTGACCATAATAAGCAATAGGGTCATTACCACCAGCGCATCCGCTGATATTGGGATTTCCAGACAGGACGGCCACGGCGCGGAAATCCTTGGCAAGAGAGCAGGCAATGGAAAAGGACATGGCGGCCCCGTAGCTGAAGCCCGTTGAAAATCGTAGGTTCTGGTCGATACAAAGGTCGTTATCAAGAGCTGCGTTGATCTGCTTGATGAAGGTGATGTCGTCTCCCCCTGTGTTTGCCCATCCCTTGTCAAGGCCATTCGGAGCAACGTAGATAGCTCCAACGGCGTCCTTTACCAGCGGTGGGATGCCGTACCACGGGAGGTAGCCGTTCGTACCTGCGACTACTTGGCTGGCGGTGCCGCTGAGTGCGTGAAGTGTGTAGATAAAGCGATAGGGGTGACTTTTATCGTAGTTATCCGGAAGCTTCACGAAGTACTCGCGCTTCTTGCCGTTCACCGTCATAGTCAGTGGGGTGGTAGTGCTGTTAGTTGTGACCAGCTTCGGAGAATTTCCACAGCCAGGTGATGGTTTCGCTGCTGAGACGCCATTGAAAGATGTAAGGAGGAGCAGAGCGAGCCCTGCGAGGGGAATTGACCACTGTTGCATTGGAATTTGTGATATGACAGAGATAGTTGAGGGAGCAATAGATGTTAGAACACCAAAAGATAAACAATGCCTCAACGGATAACGATGAACAAGAGGATCATTATTAAATAGTGTACCTGTAAAAGTTTGACATCACCAAAGTAGCGACCCCGCGTTTAGAGTCGTAGTTATGGATTAAATAGGCAGGAGTTCTAAGTGGGAAATAATTAATTGCGTTACATTTATCAGGCGGTTCAAATTCGAAGTAACCGGGCGTTTGGAAAAAAAAATATTGATCTTCAATTAATAGTAGTTACTCGCAGGCTTGTTGTCGCCCATTGCAAATGCCGTGAAGATATGCCGGCGTAACACATGTTCCCCTCGGTCTTGGTGTCATGCACCACAAGTACCGGGAAATGTGCCGGCGCCGGGTTAATATTTGAGGATATTAAGGTGGTGGCATTTCTCTAATTTTAGCCTCTGCAACTAAAACCCAACTTAGCTTGCTAATCCTCCAAGTGATAGCTAAATCAATAATTTCTCTTCCTGAAAGGTGGATTAGAAGACTCTTGTGCCTCAGAAGCCTCAAAACAAGTGCGATCGCTTTTACGACGCTTCATAGCCTCGGTTGAAGCTACTATAGGCTAAAAAGCGACTTCACTGTGATAGAACCTAGAGTCATCGCAGAAATCGACTGGGGGTTTAATACATTATATGGCCTACTTCTCCAGTCGGCAGGGGCAGGAAAGGGCGAGTTCACAAAAGTAGGTGTTTTCAACGTAAGGGGGAATGACAGCAAGTTTTCCGCAGCGTTGAAGTTATTTGGACGAGACACAGCTCATGATTGTAGTATTAGAACAGTTCAAGACCCAGATTCTGGCAAGGAATAGTATGTAATAACCATTATCTAGTAAGATCTTACTAGCAGGAACAAATGAATAGGGGCGTACCTTTACTACAAGATGTCCTTGATGACTGCATAATCACTGGTGTGCTGGGGAAGGAGAAACTGCCGAGACAGGAGAAGAGGATGGGGCCTAGACATCGCGGCGAAAATGTCTAAACTTCAACTCTACGAGAAGTCCTGATCGAGAAGAACTGTCTCTTCTAGGATTATTGGAAGAGAATTTTGGAGGCAATATTATGCACCATATTATACACTTATGTAGACACTAATGCTTTGTATTCTAAACGCCTAGACTATCTATTTTTAAATACTTTTTAGTTTAGTATGTAATCAAATAGCACTTTAAAAGTTAAAAACTTTCAGGTTATTATATGTCAATAAAAGTTAATCTATATCGCTAATTTGCTTCCTTGGTCTTTAATAAGTGGATTATAGGGAATTTGATTATTGGTTAGTTAATTATTTTGAAGTGTTTTAGTGGTATTTTAATTTTCGGGGCAGACCCTTCAAGCGGACGAAGTAATTCCCAGCAGCAAAAAATCAGATCTTAGCATAATTTGTATCCGCAGAACGAAGACTCAACGTTATTGTATTGTAGTACAAACCAGCTCCCCAGTTGGAAAAAGGTTTTCTTGTGGGCTTAAAGCTCCACGTCGCAAATTGCGATCGTCTAATAGTACAAAACACGCCTCCAGGCTTTCTTCCAGCCCCAAAGCTCTCCTTCACATAAATGAATTTTTTATTTAAATTCAGCATTCTACATATCAACGTTCGTATCAGCATCAGCTCCCGCGTCTCCACCAGCGTCGTCGCCAAAGTCATCTCTTGTGTCGTCTTCATCATCGTCATTTGCCCCGATACCAGCTCCAGCGGCCAGAGCAGCGGCAGCAGCAGCTCTAGTCTGAGCCGCTGCCTTTGCTTTGGCAGCCTTCGACATAACTAATCGGTACTTCTTTCCACGCATGGTATCTTCTGAGTAAAATTTGCAGAGGATATGTTCCAGGTCGATAATCGATAGGTTGTAGCCCTGAATCCTAACAGCGTTTGATACAAATAACGAGGTGTGGGTGA
The DNA here is from genome assembly GCA_013054445.1 of Cudoniella acicularis. Taxonomy (NCBI): domain Eukaryota; kingdom Fungi; phylum Ascomycota; class Leotiomycetes; order Helotiales; family Helotiaceae; genus Cudoniella; species Cudoniella acicularis. The sequence continues at coordinate 2,548 of JAAMPI010001570.1, read as the reverse complement.
GCGCCGGTGAAGGGTTCTGCAAGATGTTCATAACATCCGTAAAGACCTGAGCCAATTCCGCAACGTCAGTTGGCTGAGGCTGCCATGATGATATTTCGATGAGTTCCAATCCACCAAGGGGTCCTGATGGATGTCTCTCTCCGATGAGAAGATGCTTGGCGAGATCCGTAGGAGTCGGGGCCGAGCAGAGTCTATATTCCGAGAAGTCACAAGCGCAAAGCCAAGTAACAAGTCCGCCAGATCGAAACACAATGATTTTCTTCTGGACCAGCATATTGTAGATCTCTTCAAATGTAACTGCACCGGCATCCGCCTTAGCCCTAATCTCTTGAGAAATTTCCCACATTAAGGCAAGCATTGTTGGAATCTTTTGAGGCTCAATCATGAATGATCCGTAGACCTGAATCGAGAGTTTGGCTTTAGTGACCCAGTTTTGGATCATCGTGGTGATATTGCTGAGAGCGGGTGGGTTTGCGTCCAAAGTAAGAGTTGCTTGGGCCATGTGGCCTTGGTCACCGAAAGCAAAGGTGCACCAGATGAATATTTGTAGAATGGCCTTGGCTGAGAGGTTGGAGGAGTGTGAGAGGCGATCTAGAATAAATTGCATAGACGGACAGGAGAGATGAAGGGAGAAGAGAGTTGGTCAGCCTGGAAGTTATTTCTAAGAGCCAATCTGATATACTTGGCAGCGATTCTCCCACCATGCCAGTCCCCGTCTCCAGCATCAATTGGACAGAGTTGTCCAACATGAGCCCGGAGAGCTGGGTCCGCCAGCAAAACCCCCATGATAACCATGTGGACGACGGCCGACCACAGAAGTTTGGTGTAAAGGGGGAGACCGTTGACCAACTCCAACTCGCTGTCGTCCAGCTGGTATAACATCTCTCCCCAGGTCGGTCGGAGGAAAAGGTTTGCTTGTAGTTGGTGTTTTTTTGTAAGAGAGAGAGGTTCGTTCACAGTGTGAGGATCATTGGTCACGGATGATTTGTCGTCAAGAAGTTTTCTTCTGAAGAGAAAAGTTTGACGCGCGTGGCGAGTTTAGTATATAGACGTGTTCTGCTGGCAGACCCTTCGTTTAGCGAGGGGGTGTTACTATAAAGTCGGTCCTCTCTCCGGCAGCCAACATGATATAAATTGAAAGCTTGTACAGGTCTTAATTATTCCAATATCTATTCGTTTACTGTTTAAAAACTACTCTTTGGGTTCTTGTCTGTGAATTTCTTTCCAGTCACTATGTTTCTGTCGAAGGATTGTGCCTAAAAGTGCTCTGACTACATGAAAATTCACGCGTTTACTAGCGAGGAATTCTTTTGGAGATGAATTCTGGTTTCCTTCTGTGTGTTAGAGCTTGTTGGAAGTATATTTCTACTGTGAGAGTTTGGAAAACGGAGTTACCCAGTTTAGTAACAAGCTACCTTAACCGAAGGGGCTTAAGCGATTCGGAGTTGCTAAACACAGCATAGATCTCAACCTAAGGGGCTTAACTGAGGGGGCTCAAGCTATCAGAGTTGCAACATGCTTTGGTATGCGTGGTTGGTTTCATTGTATAACAGCAAGCAGATAACTGATTACGAACGATTAACTGTGCAACCTAGCAAACAAATACTACTAACCAGATTGTAGCGACAGCAAGTAACAAACAAATAGAGCGTGCTTAATCTTATAAGAAATCGTCATGGGAGTTACTTGTCGTACCAAAGAACGGTACTTAAAGGCCTGTTGTCCCTTATTCCTGAAGATCAAAAGCGACTCAACTTTTTCTCGCTTTTTCTTCTTCTTTTTACAGAAATTTCATAAGATTCTTCCACTCGGAAATCCTGAACTACCCCAGGGCTGAAAAACTCCCCGCTCAGGTCCCTCTCCTCTTCTGAAGCCTTCCCATTGTTGAATATACTCAGATGTTCAGATTAAAGTTGGAATTATATGGCTGACTGTTTCTGCACCGATTCCTTTTACTCACTTTGACCTTAGGATATCCTGTTTGGGAACACGATTTGGCCACCATCTGCTTTCATCGCCGCGCTGTCAACTGAACATGAGAATCCTTCTCTCTTCGGCAGGATATTTGATCGGCTGTGATATGTACAATCAGGTCGGGTTAGTCAGCGTCACATTCGCTTTAATCCTGGCTACCCTACGACCCGACACCCACACACAAATAAATTAATATTTTAACTAATTCTAATTATTTTTATACTAAACTTTCAACTATAGTCCGCGTCCTAAAGACCTTACGAAAGGAGCTTACCCTAGTCCAAAAATGCCGTATTTAGACTCTCCACGAAGATAGTAACAATACATCCCAGATCCACATCAAAACTGGATACCCCCGCTCGACGATTACTACCTTCTTAAACCGACACACTCTTACACCAACCGATGATTTTGAAAACAAGCCAGGAAGGGGGGCCATACGGAAAATCACTCCTAGAGGAGAAAGGCACCTCCTTCGGACCGCAAATTTAGAGCCACGGATGACCTTAAAATCGCTCGTATCGCCGTCCAAATCTGGCCACAAACTCAACCATCATACGGTCGCTAGCATACT